>OZ038392.1:5296827-5337951 GCA_964036045.1 Eutreptiella sp. 'Long Island Sound 2002'
CCCCCCCTGTCGTCCTATGGTGTACGGCCGTTCTAATACATCCCTGCCCCCGGGGGGATCACAAAGCAATGGCCTACCCCCGAGCACAGCCATGCCCGAAAGCAGTGATCCAGCAGCCCCCACAAGCCCCTGGACCGCAGAGACGAATACTCCACTGCAGTAAACTAGACTGTGCTCCGAATGCCGGAAGTGAGGGACCTGACCACCCCCCCCCCGCCAAAGCGGTGAGCCGCCTCCTCCAATACCCCTTCGACCAGGTCGGTTGGCCCACCGCACGCCCGCGCAATGGAAACCGCTGCCTCGGACGCGCGTGCCTTGCCAACTGCCACGTCGGTCGCACGCGCACCCTCCCGTGCGAGGCCGAGCCCCACCTTCGGCCGCGGGTGCGCGCCTGCAGTGCATACCCCGCGTCAGCCACGCACACGCAAGCCAGGCCGAGGGGACTGGTTCTGGGCGTGAGGAGGGGAGGCAGCATGCCCCCGGCCATGAGACCTCAAGGCAGCATGCGCGGCCAGCGGGGGGGGGGCTGTTGGGGGGGCGGGGCTGGGGGACTGGAGGGGCAGGACTTGGGGGCAGCCGTGTGTTACGGTCGGCCAAATGGTACAGAGGAGGGTCCGTCGAAAACGGCGTTGGGGAAAAATTAGGTTGTGTCAAGGGAAAGATTTTGGGCCATTTTTGGTGCACACAGCCCTTGGGTCTCGGACTCCCCCGCTCCCCAAGACCTTCGCTTGAGGGGGTGGGGGGGATCCTAACCCCTGCCCCCGTGTGACAGTCCGTCGGGTGGCAGTTCCTTTACGGGGCCCTGGACAGTCAACCAGTCTTCCCTTCGCATGTTGCGTCGGGGCGCTGCGTTCTGTCGGTGTTCCTGCGGGTGTCGGGTGTCGTTTTCGCGTCGGCGGGGCCCAGTAGGTGGCGTACTGGGGCTTGTGCTGGTTGCTGCGGGGGTCGTGTCGCGGTCTTTGCCGCCCTCCCCGCTCCCATGTTCCTGTCGTCCACGACCCGCCTCGCTGCGTTTCCTTGGGCACGCGGTCCGTCGGGTTGCCCCCCCCGTCCCCCAAACGGGTCCTGAGTTTTGGTCACCGAAGGACAATTTCGCCCCAAAAAGGGACCTACCCTGAAGGCGCCGGAAAACTTCTTCGTCGGCCAAAGAAGCCCAGGAAAAAAATTTTCCCCAATCACTTTGGGGGTGGGGGGGGACCCCCCCCCCCATGGCAGCAAGCCTGTTTGGGGGCCACGGGGCCGAATGCGCCGCAAAATATTTTCATCCCTGAACCAGTGGGGGGGGAGGGGGGAGAGAAAAAATTCCTGGGAACGGCATACCGTTGTTATTCTTGTGGCCAACCCCTGGAGGAGGGGGGGGGGGGGGGGGCTACGAAATTTTTTTCCAAGCGCGAAGTCTTTTTCCGCCCCCCCCCCTGCCCATGAACATCGGCAGTGGTCAGAAGCCCCCAGGAACAATCAAACAGCATTTCCTGATTTTTGCGGAGCTTGAAGGGGGTGTTGTGGGGGGGGGGGGGGGGGGGCTAATGAAGGTGAGCAAAGCGAAGGTGCGGGTGGAACCTTTGGTAGGCTTCCCCTGTTGCTTGCTTCCCCACCTCCCGAGAGCCACGGGACGGCACCCACTGAAAGGCACATAACTTCAAAGAGGAGAGCAAAAGAAAGACGCTGCAGATTGGTGTGAGAAACAATGTCATGTGTGTATTGGGGGGGGGGGGGGTTGGACTGAGGTGGCAAACATGAAGAGAATTTTGTTGTGGGGGGGGGGGGGTGAGACCTAATTAAATTGAGAAGAAATTGAAAAGTAGAAAAACAGACATGCAGTACAACAAGACTGCAGATTGAGGCAATGCACTCCTCAGTAAGGCATTAGTGCATCTTTATTCTCTATGCCGAACCTGGTTAAACCTCAAGACACGCTCTGCGTTGTGGGGGGGGGGGGGTGACCTAATTGAAAAATAGACAAATGCAAACGTTGTGGGGGGGGGGGGGGGGTTGGCACAAGGCCTCGGTATGGCCTCGGTGGGGGGGGGGGGGATGAGGGGGAGGGGGGCGACAACGCCATGCCACAACCACATTTCCAACTCCGGCCCGTCTGGTACCCCCACAGAACGCAGGCGAGGCACACCGGTCTCACCGCCTTTGACGAAAGGCGGCCCCTTCTTCAGGATTTTGCCCGTCTTCTTGTCTAACGTGCACAGCAGCGACTGCACAGAGACGCAGCGGACTTGGAAGGCCCTTCGACCCCCGCACCCGCACCCCCTCACACGCGCACCAACACCCGTCAACCAAGGGCACAGCCACCGACTGCACGCGGTAGAACATCTGCGGAATCAACCCCCTCCCCTCGATCAGGCGTGCGCTTGAAAGGGGGGGTATGACCTAGATTATGTGAGAGATATTGAACTAAAAAGAGAGAGAATCAGTAACAGAGCAGCAAAACAGACAGAGGTAATGCACTCCTCAGCATGGCTTGAAAGGGGGGGGGGAGCCCCCCTCCCCCCCTTTGGCGTGACGGCCAGCGCGGCCAGCCACTTCCGTCCGCCCCCACCGGCCCTTGCACCGCTTTGCACCTGCCAGACATCGCCTCCCAACCGCTGCCCCAACCGCCGGTAACTGCAACACCGACGTGGAACTGCCGTCGGTTGGCCATCGAATGCCGGCGGTTGAACGTCAACCGTCAGCAGTTACGCGAATCCCGCCCCCTCCCAGACCCTCCTGCCGTTCGGAGTAGAACGAGACAAAGACATGTCTCGTTCCTTAAACTGCCCGACGGCACGCGGCCCGGCTGGGGGGTGGAGCCTTGCGCTTGAGGAACGGGGGGGGGGGGCGCTATTTGGCATGACCGTCCGTCCCGCCAGTCGCTTCCATCCGCCCCCACTGGCCCTTCCACCGGTTTGCAGCCGCCAGACATCGCCCCCCAACCACTGTTCTAACCGCCGATAACCGCCTTCGCAACTGCTCTTGAAACCCCCTTTGGGGGCCCATTGCCCCTCCAGCGCATCCCCTGGGGATGGCGCGCCCGACTGCAGCGCCGTGTCACAAACGGGGCAACCGGAGCTCATTGGGCCCTCGGGCCTGGCCGGTCGATGCCACGGCAACGTCCGCCTCAGGGCAAGGCCACGGCGCGGATCCCCCTCGACGCAACGGGAGACGGCCGCGTCGTGCTCTGTACTGGAGGCCCAGCCCCGTCGTCCAGGGGTGCATTAGAAGGGAGGGGGCTTCAGAGGCGGCCCCAGAAGCGGTTAGACAGGCGGTTGGAGGACGGTTACTGTCGGTTACAAATGCCGTTGGAGGAGGTACTTGGCGTCCGGGAGACAGTGGCTGGGCATAGGCTGGGCGCCCTTTGTGGAGGCACCCCCCCTTCCAATGCATCCCTGACCCTAAGGCTGCAACAACGATGTGTCTACCCAAACAAAGGAATGGGCCAGGTTCAGTGCCGTACGACCGCTGTTTTGCAACATTCCTTGTGACCATCGTTCTACGCCAGCCCTGCCCAATCGCACCGCGCGTGAGGCACTCTCTCCATTCTGCAGTAAGACCAGGGCTGTCTAAGGAAAACCAACCGCCAACCGAAACGAACCTTCACGGGGACGCTTTCTGCTTCATGGGCTCCTTTACAAAAAAACAAAAAAAGTTCTTAAGGACAGCCCTGAGTAAGACCATCACATCGGAGGAGTCGGCAGATATTTTTCTGGAAAGGGCTGTTACTCATCGGGGGCTCCCAAGTTTCATTTGCTCGGATCCAGACCTGCCCACGTCTGCAAGCCCCCCCCCCCCCCCCTCGGCGGGGGCGCGTACCTTGATTTGGCATTCCTCGATCATGGCGTGCAGATGGAGGACGCACTGGTACCCGCCGGAGATGATGTTCTTGCACTCCAGGATGAGCAACTGGGCAGTGAACACCTTGGAGATGCCGACGAGGCGGCCGGGCTGGGCCAGCACGTAACCGACATGAATGTCATCATCGTCGATATTCTGCGGCAAGGGAGGGCAGTGCTATGCCGTATGCCAGGCTGGGAGGGGTGTATGCGACACGGGGCTCTGGTGCAAACCCCCCCCCCCTCCAATACAGCACATGTTCGGGCGAATTCGAAATAGGGCGCTCCACGGGATGCAGGCAACATGTTCTTTTCCCAGTACCTCCCCCCAAAAACAACAACTGATCGATAGTATGCACAAAGTCCCCCCCCCCTACCTATCCCCCCCCAGCCGCCCCCCTACCTCCCCCCCCTACCTCCCCCCCCCTAGCTTCGGCTCGCTACGCTCAACAAACGGCTCGCTTCGCTCGACGCGGGGGCGAGCCCCCGCACCCCCCTTAAATAACATGACATCTGCGGTGGCCACAGACCGCCTTTTGTGTGTTCCGCCTTGTGTGTGCACCGCCTTCTGTGTGTACCGCCTTGCCTGTGGCCCCTTCAATAACAAGACTCCTGCGGTGGCCACAGACTGCCTTTTGTGTGTTCCGCCTTGTGTGTGCACCGCCTTCTGTGTGTACCGCCTTGCCTGTGGCCCCTTCAATAACAAGACTCCTGCGGTGGCCACAGACTGCCTTTTGTGTGTTCCGCCTTGTGTGTGCACCGCCTTCTGTGTGCACCGCCTTGCCTGTGGCCCCTTAAATAACAAAACTCCTGCGGTGGCCACAGACCGCCTTTTGTGTGTTCCGCCCTGTGTGTGCACCGCCTTCTGTGTGCACCGCCTTGCCTGTGGCCCCTTCAATAACAAGACTCCTGCGGTGGCCACAGACTGCCTTTTGTGTGTTCCGCCTTGTGTGTGCACCGCCTTCTGTGTGTACCGCCTTGCCTATGGCCCCTTCAATAACATGACTCCTGCGGTGGCCACAAACCGCCTTTTGTGTGTTCCGCCTTGTGTGTGCACCGCCTTCTGTGTGCACCGCCTTGCCTGTGGCCCCTTCAATAACATGACTCCTGCGGTGGCCACAAACCGCCTTTTGTGTGTTCCGCCTTGTGTGTGCACCGCCTTCTGTGTGCACCGCCTTGCCTGTGGCCCCTTCAATAACAAGACTCCTGCGGTGGCCACGGACCGCCTTTTGTGTGTTCCGCCTTGTGTGTGCACCGGCTTCTGTGTGTACCGCCTTGCCTATGGCCCCTTCAATAACATGACTCCTGCGGTGGCCACAAACCGCCTTTTGTGTGTTCCGCCTTGTGTGTGCACCGCCTTCTGTGTGTACCGCCTTGCCTATGGCCCCTTCAATAACATGACTCCTGCGGTGGCCACAAACCGCCTTTTGTGTGTTCCGCCTTGTGTGTGCACCGCCTTCTGTGTGTACCGCCTTGCCTATGGCCCCTTCAATAACATGACTCCTGCGGTGGCCACAGAATGCCTTTTGTGTGTTCCGCCTTGTGCGTGCACCGCCTTCTGTGTGCACCGCCTTGCCTGTGGGCCCTTCAAAAACATGACTCCTGCGGTGGCCACAAACCACCTTTTGTGTGTTCCGCATTGTGTGTGCACCGCCTTCCGTGTGCACCGCCTTGCCTGTGGCCCCTTCAATAACAAGACTCCTGCGGTGGCCACAGACTGCCTTTTGTGTGTTCCGCCTTGTGTGTGCACCGCCTTCTGTGTGTACCGCCTTGCCTATGGCCCCTTCAATGACATGACTCCTGCGGTGGCCACAAACCGCCTTTTGTGTGTTCCGCCTTGTGTGTGCACCGCCTTCTGTGTGTACCGCCTTGCCTATGGCCCCTTCAATAACATGACTCCTGCGGTGGCCACGGACCGCCTTTTGTGTGTTCCGCCTTGTGTGTGCACCGGCTTCCGTGTGCACCGCCTTGCCTGTGGCCCCTTCAATAACATGACTCCTGCGGTGGCCACAAACCGCCTTTTGTGTGTTCCGCCTTGTGTGTGCACCGCCTTCCGTGTGCACCGCCTTGCCTGTGGCCCCTTCAATAACAAGACTCCTGCGGTGGCCACAGACTGCCTTTTGTGTGTTCCGCCTTGTGTGTGCACCGCCTTCTGTGTGTACCGCCTTGCCTGTGGCCCCTTAAATAACAAAACTCCTGCGGTGGCCACGGACCGCCTTTTGTGTGTTCCGCCTTGTGTGTGCACCGCCTTCTGTGTGTACCGCCTTGCCTGTGGCCCCTTCAATAACATGACTCCTGCGGTGGCCACAAACCGCCTTTTGTGTGTTCCGCCTTGTGTCTGCACCGCCTTCCGTGTGCACCGCCTTGCCTATGGCCCCTTCAATAACAAGACTCCTGCGGTGGCCACAGACTGGCTTTTGTGTGTTCCGCCTTGTGTGTGCACCGCCTTCTGTGTGTACCGCCTTGCCTGTGGCCCCTTCAATAACAAGACTCCTGCGGTGGCCACAAACCGCCTTTTGTGTGTTCCGCCTTGTGCGTGCACCGCCTTCTGTGTGTACCGCCTTGCCTGTGGCCCCTTCAATAACAAGACTCCTGCGGTGGCCTCAGACTGCCTTTTGTGTGTTCCGCCTTGTGTGTGCACCGGCTTCTGTGTGCACCGCCTTGCCTGTGGCCCCTTCAATAACATGACTCCTGCGGTGGCCACAAACCGCCTTTTGTGTGTTCCGCCTTGTGTGTGCACCGCCTTCTGTGTGCACCGCCTTGCCTGTGGCCCCTTCAATAACAAGACTCCTGCGGTGGCCACAGACTGCCTTTTGTGTGTTCCGCCTTGTGTGTGCACCGCCTTCTGTGTGTACCGCCTTGCCTGTGGCCCCTTCAATAACAAGACTCCTGCGGTGGCCACAAACCGCCTTTTGTGTGTTCCGCCTTGTGTGTGCACCGCCTTCTGTGTGCACCGCCTTGCCTGTGGCCCCTTCAATAACAAGACTCCTGCGGTGGCCACAGACTGCCTTTTGTGTGTTCCGCCTTGTGTGTGCACCGCCTTCTGTGTGTACCGCCTTGCCTGTGGCCCCTTAAATAACATGACTCTTGCGGTGGCCACAGACCGCCTTTTGTGTGTTCCACCTTGTGCGTGCACCGCCTTCTGTGTGTACCGCCTTGCCTGTGGCCCCTTCAATAACAAGACTCCTGCGGTGGCCTCAGACTGCCTTTTGTGTGTTCCGCCTTGTGTGTGCACCGGCTTCTGTGTGCACCGCCTTGCCTGTGGCCCCTTCAATAACAAGACTCCTGCGGTGGCCACAAACCGCCTTTTGTGTGTTCCGCCTTGTGTGTGCACCGCCTTCTGTGTGCACCGCCTTGCCTGTGGCCCCTTCAATAACAAGACTCCTGCGGTGGCCACAGACTGCCTTTTGTGTGTTCCGCCTTGTGTGTGCACCGCCTTCTGTGTGTACCGCCTTGCCTGTGGCCCCTTCAATAACAAGACTCCTGCGGTGGCCACAAACCGCCTTTTGTGTGTTCCGCCTTGTGTGTGCACCGCCTTCTGTGTGCACCGCCTTGCCTGTGGCCCCTTCAATAACAAGACTCCTGCGGTGGCCACAGACCGCCTTTTGTGTGTTCCGCCTTGTGTGTGCACCGCCTTCTGTGTGTGCACCGCCTTGCCTGTGGCCCCTTCCCTACCTTAGAGGTAGGGGGGGGGGTAGGGGGGGGTAGGGGGGGGAGGTAGGCGGAGGTAGGGGGGGGAGTTAGGGGGGGGGGGGGTCGAGAAGGTAGGGGGGGGGGGTAGGGGGGGGATGGGGTGGGTTGGGGGGGGTAGGATCATACACACAAAAGGCGGTGCACACACAAAAGGCGGTGCACACACAAGGCGGGGCATACACAAAGCGGTGCACACACAAGGCGGTTTGTGGCCACCGCAGGAGTCATGTTATTTAAGGGGCCACAGGCAAGGCGGTGCACACACAAGGCGGTGCACACACAAGGCGGAACACACAAAAGGCGGTCTGTGGCCACCGCAGGAGTCTTGTTATTTAGGGGGGCGACTTCGTGCGATATATGATTGATCAAAGCACACGGAGAGCAAAGGCTGTTTGCACTGAACACACAACACCAGACCACCAGCTACACCACCGGACCTGCAAACGGTGTCGAGCGAAATAAAAAGGGGGGGTCATGTTTGCTCAACGCCGCTGCAGCGGGGCAGGCGGCGTCGCAGGTGCAGTCCCTCGTGAAGGAGGGGCAGAGTGCTGGTCAGCGGTTCGGCGGAAGCACAGCGCCACGCAGGATCCCAGCAGGAACGCAGTCTTCAAGAAGAGGGGGGGGGGGTGGCACGAGGCCATGGTTTTGGTTTGCTTGCCTTCGGCGGCGCCTATTGGCCTCTCACCACTGCTCATTCTGACCCTCTGTGGGTCCGAACGTGTTCTGGTTGTGTCAACGGAGCCCCCGGATGACTTGTCCTGTTTGACTACTCCGGGGTCGGCCGTCCCGGAGACGGACTGTTGCCCGTGCCGTTGACCAGGGGCATCCAGATGCACACTCCGAGTCCATGCGGGATTTGCTGACTCCAGCAGTGACCTGTGCGCGCTGGGGTGTGCACCTGCAGGGCGGGGAGGGGGGTCTGGGACCGAAAATTTGTGTACAAGAAATGGCCCGATCAGATTTTGCCAGCGGTAAATTTCATGTTTCTTCCCACGATGGTCCCTTTGGTCTGTGGGGAGGGGGGGGGGGGGTCACCCCCCTCCTCCGATGGTGTACAGCCACGCTAATACTTCGCTCGCTGTCCCCCTTCTGACTGGGTTTGATGGTGCGTCTGGTGAAGTCCAGGGGGACAGGGCAGGGGCATCCGTGACGGCGACTGCTCAAAAGTAGGGCGTCGGGCCGGATTCCAACTCGGCATCCGGTGCCGCCCCGAACTCGCCGCGATTGCGAGGGCGAGACTGCGCTGCGAGTTCACAAACTGGAGCTCGATTCGCGATTTCGCCCAAGATCGACTTTGTGGTTTCCTTAATTCAGTGCGAATCTGGCGCCTGACTCAAATGGCCGTCACCCAAAATGCTGCCGGGTTCGTGCCCGATGGTCCATGGTTCTGATGCGATCCCACATGCACACCAAAGGCACATGGTGCAGCTGCTGACTACCCCCGTTCCGTGCGGGGGGGATCCGCGTCCACCGCAGCGCCCCTTGTCCTGGATCCCCAGGGGAATGGGGGGCGGGCAACTCCGTGCCAGACAGAACTCCCGTTTCGGGCCGCGCGGGGGGGCAGGAGCACACTCTTTTTGTGGAGCCTGAGGAGCGTCCTATGCCAAGCACATCAGTCAGAAATCAGGTATTGACCCATGGGTGTACGTAAGCGTGTGTGGGTTTGAGGGCTTGACGTGGCGTGGCGTGGCGTAGGGTGGGATGGTGTGGCGTGGGGTGGCGTGGCGTGGCATGCCTGTGGTGGGGGAGGAACACAGCCATTGACCCAGGGGTGTACGTAGTCACGTGCGCGCGCGCGTGTGGACAACACACCCACAGCCCAACTCGAGAGGAGGGGGCGGGGGGAGGCAGGTGTTGCACAGTGAAGTGCAATCCCGCCCCGATGCATCCACACCTTTAAACGAAGCTGAACGTTGTCGCCCGCAAAGCAGCTTTGGATTGTCTCAGTCTCGTGAATAATATCTTCCACAACAGTCTCCCTCTGAGAGATTGGAAAGTGGGAAGCGGGTGCAGAGAGGCATGCCCCAGGGAGGGGGGGGAGGGGGGGGGGGGCAGTGTAGTTCTAGCCGGCACCCGCGGCGTGAAGGGGTCGCCGGTAGGGTGGGGGTGTGGAGGGTGGGGGGTGGGTTTTAGGCCGGATATTTTTGGCATATGCGAGTTCCCCATTGCACTGCAACCACACAAAAGTGGAGCGCAAAGGGTTCACCCTTTCACCGTCAGGCGAAGACATTGTAGCTTTGCATGGTGTAGGTCTGAAGGGGGCAGGGATGCATTGAAAAGGCGGGACCCCCCCCCCTGCCTCCAGGGCGCCCAGCCTAAGCCCAGCCACTGTCCCCATGACACCAAGTGCCAGCATCAATGGCGTTTGTAACCGACAGTAACCGCCCCCAACCGCTTCAGCAACCCCCTCCAACCGCCTGCCTAACCACCTCTGGGGCCGCCTGTGAGGCCCCTTCCCTTCTAATGCATCCCTGCCTGGGGAGGGGGCCTGGGGGCCGGTTCCCCTGCATACCCAACCCCCGTTCCATGGCATGAAAGAAGTAGCAAGTGGTGCCAGACCATTCCCCACCTGCAATTCAAGACATCAGCTGACCAAGACCCAACGGCGCATCCCCCCCACAGTTCCTCCCGCCCCCAACCCCCTGCCCTTTGCCTGCCCTGACGCAACTGCCGCGACCCGATAGCACCCAACGCGCACGCGACACGACTAGACACGCACCCACCGCACCCGACACGCCTCCGGTTGTGCAGGAGCACGGTTGCACAAGAGCAGCACGTTGGGCATCAAGAAAGCACGCAGGGCGGGCAGAGGACATCACAGGGCAGACATGCCACTCGCGTCCGCCAGCTCAGACGCGATCAGATGGAGCAGGGTCCTACTGAACTTGCCATATGACAGTACCTTTTCGGCGTAATGCTGCTTGTTTAGATGGGAAGTTTGCGACAAATGTTGTTATCTCCCGAATGCCATCCTTGCCCACAGAATTCGAGTGTACCCCGTCTACAAAAGCTGAGTGGGTGGCAAAAGGCAACTCACTGCACAACAAGCTCTTTTGCCAAACTTCGACGCGATTTTCTTTCACACAGCGGCCTGAAAATTGTGTGGGAAATTTGGGACAAATCTGAAAAATTCCACTCGCTACCCCCCCCCCCCCCCCCGCCTGTACCCCCCCCCCTGTGTGACATTCCGTCTGGTTGCTGTTTCTTTACGAGGCCCTGGATAGTCACCCGTTCGTCCCTTCGTGTGCTGCGTCGGGTCGCTGTGTTTTGTCCGTCGCTGCGGCCTGTGCTCCTGCTGGTGTCGTTTCCGCGTTCGCGGTGCCCAGTGGTTGGTGTACCCCGTGTACCCCCTGTACTCCCGCCCCCCCCCCCCCCCGCATCCTTGCCCTAGTGGGAGCCTTGGGTTTCGGGGGTGGCCGGCAGGTGCACCACCACAGGCGACGGCGCGACAGGCATACCTTTGTGGGACAGACGACGAGCTTGTCTCCAATGGAGAAAGCCCCCGACACGTTGGTGCCATGAATGACAATACCCATGTCTCGGAACTTGCCCTGCACGGGGAACCGCAGCGGCTCGTCAACCCCGGACTCCGGCACGTCGATGCTGTCCAGCTTCTCCAGCAGAGATGGCCCACTGTGAAAGAGAAGCAGGGCCAGGGAAAGCGACACCGAAATCAACGCCCCTCCCCCCAAACACGGAGTGGGGTGTGCCATGCAGCATCTACACGACGTGCAGACACGGCACACCACTGCGGACGGTGCCTACGCAGCATTCAGACGTTGTACACCACTACAGACAGTGTCCACTGCAGACACTGTAAACCTCCCTCCTGAAAGTAAGACCGGGGGTCTTACTTTCAGTCCAGCTGGTCGTGGGTCCCAAGAGGGGTCTTACTTTTGGGGGGGGTCTTACTTTTGGGTTCATCCACTTTGCTGTCACTTCACCTTTCCCGACACAGAAGATGTCTGAGCCCATGCTTTTAGACGACCTGCAGCTGCAGGAAACCGACACCATTGACGAGGTAGAGTCATCTGATGACTCAGAATTTGAAGTTGTTGAGGCTCCTGTGAATGATGAAGAGCCTGAACAGCCTGAGGAATCACCTAGTGTGATGGAGTTGTTGTAAGGGGGTCTTACTTTTGGGACGGCTGGTCCTGAGCCTGCAAGGGGGTCTTACTTTTGGGGGGGTCTTACTTTTGGGGCGGGGTCTTACTTTCGGGGGGAGGGTTTACCCCCCGCCCTTGCGCAAGCGACGCTGAAAGTCAGGAAAAGGACGGTCAGCCGGGGTCCTGTGCTTAGACAAGGCAGTGCCCACAAGAGGAAACGGGACAGAGCGGTGGCTCCCGTGCTTGGACAAGGCAGTGCTTGAGCAAGAGGGGGGGGGGGTACACCACCACAGACGGTGTCTGCACAACGTGCAGACGGTGAACACCACTGCAGACGGTGAATGAATCTCCTTCACACCTGCAGAAAGGCCCTCTTACTCCGAACAGGACATTCAACGCGACTGAAGGTACACTGGGGACTGAAGGCGTCCCAACATGGGGGGGGCGACCCCTCGGTTTTGGACGCCAACTACCCCCCCCCGACTAACTGTTGGCCGGAGGCCCCTTGGGGGGGGGGGGGGGTGTCGGGCACCTCCAAACAGCTAGGTATGCGGCCCAGGTGTGATCCGACAGTTCGCACCGCCCCTTCCCACAATAGAGGGTAGGGTATCATCGGCTTGGGTATTCCCAGCCACACCGGGAACCTCAGGGGGGTGGGCTCGTGACGCGGTCATGGGATTGGAGTTACACCATGCCACAAGACATACATACATACATATATATGTGTGTGTGTGTGTGTGTGTGTGTGTGTGTGTGTGTAGCAGTTTGAATGCAACTGCGAAAATGTGGTCAGTAGATGGATCGGACACAATGCTCAATGTGGGTGGTGGCGGCCCGTGCCAAGGGCCCCTTGTCCGCGGGCTGACGATTGCATTTAACAAGTGTCCCCCGCTACTGGGGAGAAATCAATGGCTCCAATGGCTCCAACAAGTGCTCCCCCTTAGTGCACCCCCTAAAAGGCTACCGGTGGGGCACGGGTCAAAAAAGATGCCCGGCGCGCGCTTGGCGCGCTAACGTTCCCCCATTTGGGCGCCGGGGTACCTACGGCGCCCATTGGCTCCTTGGGTTCATACCTTTGACAACTTACTGTTGGCCGGAGGCCCCTTGGTGGGGGGGGGGGGGGGGTAGTTGGCGTCCTAGGACCCGCAGAGTCGCCCCCCCCCCCCCCCTGCATCCCAAGTTCAGAACGCTGGGCACCCTGCTCGACTTCATTTGTGCCACCAAAGGCAACCTCAGCTTGCTGCAGCATGGCACGGTCTTGAATGCGCCGCGGCGCCGCAGCATATTGCCTTCTGGCTTTGCGTTGCGGTGCACTGCGTTACGCTGCGCCATTATGCAGCTGCGAGTCTTTCGCCAAAACATAGGCAGGTGCTCCGATGCAAAAAAAGCTGCTGGCGTCGGATGGTGCTGGCTGATCCTGATCCTGCCTACAGTCCACAAACCATCCTGGTGCTACGGATTCTCTGGACTGTTGCGAATAACCGAACACATGTGGCGCATGCACGACTGGGGCCCCCAGACGCGAGCCCCCGTCCACCGGCCACGCTTAGAGGGTGTTGCCGCATGGTGCGCGCACGGTGCGGCACCTTTCTGATGTTTCTGGGGATTTTACCTGGTGAAGAGGCCCACTGCAAACCTATGGCGGGCCGAATGCTTGTAGATGGTCGCCAGAGGCCTTTTGATGATACCTGGTGTTTCTTTCTGCCTTGCACGGGGATTTTTGCGACTTCCTGATGGGTTTTCGCGGTTACTTGGAAGCGGGGACAAAACAGTGCCCATGAAAACGCATACATGGAAACTTTGCACGGTGCGCGCACGGTGCATGCAACTCCCTCTTAGTGGCCAGTTGGTTAGTCGCTAGTGCGACCGGCCACCGTTTGGGTTGGTGACACATGCACCGCGGCATGTCACCTGGATCCCCCACCACTCCTCACCCGCAGACTCAGAGGCACACCTGAACCAGGGGCACACATCCGAGGTCAACCTCTCGGACAGATTGATGCCGGCCAGCCCCGAGATGGGGATGAACTCGTAGCTGTTCTTCGAGTACCCCGTGCCCTTCAGGAAGGGGTTCAGCTTTTCCAGGATCTCATCGTACCTGTGTGCGAACCGAGGTGCACCCCCAGCCCCTTGCGGTGGTGTCGGGACACAGACAGACAGACAGGGCCACACCGGGGGCGTGAACAGGCAACAACAACGGCAGCAACAGCCAAGGCCGGGCGGCATGTGGGGGAATATTAGGGGAATTCCGGAACATGTGTGGGTGGGTGTGGGTGGGTGTGGGGGGGTGTGGGGGGGCTGTGCTTGAATGAGAGGGAGATACCCCCCCGCACTGCACTTGAAGGCGAGGGTAGTGAAACGCGGCAAGTCCGTGAGGAAAGCCGGTCGGCGCCTGTTTAGGAAAGCAGTCGGGGGAACAGGAGGCGGCGGTGACAAAACCCCTGCGCCGCAGCCAGGCCGCGTGCCCTTGGGCAGTTTGGGAACGAGACATGTCTTTGTCTTGTTCTACTCCGAATGGCCAGAGGGTGTTGGGGGGGGGGATTCGTGTAACCGCCACCAATAGGCGCCCCCCCACCCCCCCCCCTCCCTCAAAACCCCAAAAAAGTGGGTTTCAAGTGGGGGGGGTCTGGGGGGGTCCGGACCAAAAACTCATTGGAGGATGCGTTTATTGGACAATGATTTTACAAGGGGTTAAACTAACAATTCAACCCCTTGGGGTAGGGTACGCGAATAGGCCCAAAAAGGCCCAAAATGGGGGGGTATGTGGCGTTTTCCCCTATATACGCCTGCCTGGCTTTGATCTGACAACCTCTGCGAGGTGATTTCTCTGGCGCCTTTGGTGCCGGTTCGTCTAGGCCAAAAAATTTCAAACTCAGCACCCATGGGCCATGAAGCAATGGATACCTAGCTACTGAGCGCCCCCGTGTCACCGGCACCACTGGCGGGGGGGGGGGGGGGGTGGAGCCCCCCCCCCGCTTTAACAGCAGCCGAGGAGGAACAGGGGCAGTGCCAGGTTGGGAGCGGAAGGCGCCCAGGGTTGCTTTCGGCTCTCGCCAACCTGCTCCTCCCTCTTCTTGTGGCTGTGCACGTGCTTGCGTTTGCTGGCTTCTTTGGGCCATCCCACCCCACTTCTTGGCAGACCCACCACGCCTCGTTAATGAGGCATGAAGGAGTTGGACGTGTATGGAACACCGCCCCCGGGGATTTGCTTGAAGGGGGGGGCTTCGGGGCGGTACCAGCTGCAAAGCAGGTATCGGGGGCTGTGAAAGCGGATGGGGGGGGGGTTGGCACAAGGCCTTGGTGGTTGGCTTTGTTAGCCTGGGGGGGGGGGGTCAACAATGTCGAAAAAATCCCCCCCCCCCCTTTTTTGGGTCGAAAATCATTAATCTTTTGATTTTTTTCGATTTTGAGCCGAAAACTGTTTCCGAGTCCCGACTCCATGGGGTTTGCATGGGGCGGTGTGGGACGAGCGCCGATGCAGTTTATGCACTTTTCAGCTATTTTTGCTATGTTGGCGGTTTTGGCGACCTCGGTGACCCCGTGGTACCCACTTTGAGGGGTGTGAGTGGGGATGTTGTGACAGTATATGCCTACTAGGATACGGAAGGACGTTTTTTTGCACTAGCCTTGCTGAGAGCTGGTCACAACCCGTGCCAAAGACGCGAAATGACTGTTTCCACCAATAATGGCCTAGTGAATGGGCCGGTAATACCCAAATAGGGTGAAAAACATGTAAATACGGCCTAAAACATGCTTTATATACCTTGGATGGATTTTTGAGCTGTCCAGGGTGAAAAACTACATAAGCAGCTTGTGTACCAATCCCTTGGGACCCCCCCCCCCCCGGACCTAAACAACCTGCTTATGTAGTTTTTCACCTTGGACAGCTGAAAAATCGAAGTTTTCCAAACTTGTTTTTTTGATATTGTGATCACCTAAAATGACGAAGTTGTCGAAAGTTATTTTTATGATATTGTGATCATCCAAGGTATGTAAAGCATGTTTTAGGCCGTATTTATGTGTTTTTCACCCTATTTGGGTATTAGGTGGGGTGGGGGGGGGGTCTCCAAAGGGATTGGTACACAAGCTGCTTATGCAGTTTTTCACCTTGGACAGCTCAAAAATCGAAGTTTTCGAAACTTGTTTTTTTGATATTGTGATCACCTAAAATGACCATCCAAGGTACGTGAAGCATGTTTTAGCCCGTATTTATGTAGTTTTTACCCTATTTTGTGTGTGCGTTGCTTGGGGCAGATTCTCTGCAAGGTGGACGTGCCGAAGGCAATAGAATTTTTTCGTTGGCTTGAGGCCCGGAGGAAAATTGGGCCCAATCATTTTGGGGAGGGCGGGGGGACTGCAGAACGCACAAGCGTGTTGTGGCGGCAGGGCACACCCCCCAGGCAACGCCATCGCAAAACGCCCGGGGCTCTGGCCCTGCGGTACAATCTCCCACGTTATTTGTGGTGGACAACACCCCTCAAAGTTCACGGTCATGCGGATGGCGTATTATGAAAGCAGCAGGGGAGTGAACAACGTCAGGGCAGAATGCCGCAATTGTGAGCTGTGGGACAGATATTCCACTCTCACCCCCTGCCATACACCCCTGCCCGCTAACCACCCCCCTTTCCCAAATCGCGGGAGGCATGCCTCCACAAAGCACATCCGACTGCGTTGACCCGGATGCAGCAGCAAGCTGAGGTTGCCTTGGTGGCAACCTCATTGGTGGCAAATGAAGTCGAGCAGGGTGCCCAGCGTTCTGAACTTGGGATGCCTGCAGTCCCCAGTGTACCTTCAGTCGTGTTTAGTGTCCCATTTGCCTTGTCCAAGCACGGGAGCCTGTCTGACCGTTGTTTTCCTGATGGCTCCTTTAGGTTTCCTCTTGTGGGCACTGGGCCAACCGGCAAATCTACTGCGCTTTTCAGCCCTCCCCCGCTGCGGTGGGAGGGCCGTTGGGGGCGGAGGGAAGTGACCGGCGGGGCTGACCGAGAAGGGGGGTTGGGGGGGCCACTTGGACGCCCCTGGACAATGGTGAGGGCTGGTGCCCTCCTCCGTGCAGACCTGACACGGAGCAGTGAAAAAGGGACAGTCCGGGGGCACAACCTCCAAAGGGAAAGGAAGGGGGAGTAGAGAGGCGGAGATAGGCCAGGCAGGCAGAGGGAGGGTAAATCGGCGCGCCGCCAGCTGCAGCCAGCAATACACCCGGGTCACATGCCCACCACCCCCCTCCCCCTTTTCAAGCTTTGTACCCGCCAGACTTTGTACTCACCTCCCAAATTGCTGTTCCAACCACCGATAACCGCCTTCGCAACCGCTCTTGAAACCCCCTTTGGGGGGGCCGTCCAGGGACGCATTGGAGCGGCGGGGGGGGGGGTCTGGATGGGGGGGGGGGGTTGACCCTCCTCCTTGACAACGGCTCCTTGGTTTCGGCACAAGAAAACTTTTTTGGCCTATATTGCTGGTGGGCTGTGGATGGTGCTGATTCCTGGTGGCCTCTGGATGGTTGGTGTTAATTCCTGGTGCCCTTCTGGATGGTTGCTGTTGATTCCTGGTGCTCTCTAGGTGGCTGCTATAATTCAAGTATATCTTTTTTTTGAGATTAAACTTTCATTTTTGGTATAATTGAGCAGCATTATAAAAACCAGATTAAGATCAAAATTTAATATACATATATTGAGTTTATGATGTCTCAACACCGAGGTCCTCGTCTTCGTATTACAAGACGTTTAGGAGAATTAGGAGAATGGATTAACAGTAAAGACTTCAAAAAAACAGAACCCTCCGGGTCGACATGGAGGTTCAGGAATGAGAAAAAGTTCGCAGTATAATCTTCAGCTTAGAGAAAAGCAAAAATTACGATATACTGCACCTGAAACTGTCAACCTAAAAAAATTGCCAGGACCCCGACTCAGGCTTCCACCTGCATTGGAAGAGGGGGAGGGAGGGGGGTCTGGCACAAAGGCTCGGTATCTGATTGTTTGCCTTTGGCGGCGCCTATTGGCCTCTCGCCACTGCTCATTCTGACCCTCTGAGGGAGGGGGGGGGGAGGAGGGTCTGAAGGGGGGGGGGGGCTCCTCCTTCCATTTTGCCTGTTCTAATGCGTGCCTGGGGCCGTCCCCGCTCCAGCGCACCGCAGGTTGCAGGGCGAGGGGACAAATGAGGAACAAAAGCAGAGGTTGTTGTTGGAGCCAGGATGGAGCGCATTTGACACAATGGTGGTTTGGCAGAGGAGGGTTCGGGTTGGGTTCAGGGATGGGACCTTCCCAAACTGAATACAGTGATTGTGAGTGGCTGTTCAGCAGAAACAGCAACAACAAAGGGGGGCACCGCCACACACCGCTCCTTCTTCCATTCCACGGAGGGGTCGTCCATCTTGTTGATCACCACGATCAAGAACCGGACGCCGGCCGTCTTGGCCAAGATGGCGTGCTCACGCGTCTGACCTCCCTTCTCGAACCCGGTCTCGAACTCGCCCTAGGAACGCAACACCGATGCCCTGAGCGCGTGCGGGGGGGGGGGGGGGGTGACCTAATTAAAAAACAGACAAATGCAAACCAGAGGTAATGCACTTCACAGTCAGGCATAAGTGCATCTTTATTCTCTATGCCAAACCTGGTTAAACCTCAAGACACACACTGTGTCTGAAACAGAAAACAGAACATCATGTCTGACTACAGTAGTCAGACAATCACAGTCAGTAGCTGTCAGTCAGACATCAGCAATCAGTGCGGGGGGGGGGGGGGGGCTCCTCTCGCGCAGACCACGCTGCCCGGGCCCTCGCCACGAACCCCCAAAGCCATCTTTTGGACGCCGCAAACCGTCCCCCGCCCGTTCCCAACCGTCTGTAACTGCTGCCGTTTCCCTCGCTAGCGGCTGCTTTTGGCCCCTCTGCTCACAAATGCCACTTCTGTCTCTTGGCTTCTCTCCGTCTCCAGGGGGGGGGGGGGGCATTGGATTGCAATCAGGGAGGGTCCAATCCAATTGCGAAAAATTGCAAAAAAATTGCGGAAAATTACGATGCCGCAACCAAACCTCCCGAAGCCTCAACGAGCAACACCTCTGCACAAGCGGCTCACAATGTTTCTGCGTCTCTTCGCGAAATCGCGAAATTGCGGGAACTTGCGAACCGTAATCCCCCGCCCTTGCCCCATTCCATTGCCGTGCACACACCTTACGGGCGGAGATGACCAGGATCCCGACGTCCGCCTGGCAGGCCCCCCCGATCATGGACGGCACGAAGGCCTTGTGCCCGGGGGCGTCCAGGATGGTGTACCGCCGGTTCTTGGTCTCGAAGTAGCCCGTCCCGGTCTCGTGGGTCTTCCCCTTGTCACGCTCCTCGTCCCCGATGTCCATAGCCCACGCGTACTTCCACGACTCGCGGTTCTTCGACTTCGCCTCGCGCTCGAACTTCTCCAGGGTCCGGTCATCGACCATTCCCGTGCAGTACAGCAAGTGGCCGCTGATGGTGGACTTCCCGGCATCTGCACAGCACAAGCACAGGGCGACTTGGCCCATGTTCAGCGCTCCTTTAAAAGGGGCTATGGATTGAGTTGCCTGGACATGCGATCTTCTGCCTTTGTGGCTGGATCTGGTTGTGTTTCTACCAATCCCAGTCTTCCAATTGATTTGGTGTCACCCCTCCCCCCATTCCGCCCTGATGGCTGGTTCGATGGGCTGGGGATGGCAGGGTTCCGACATTGTGCTCCCTGCATCATGGGCAGGGCTACCACTGGGGGGGGGGGGGGGGGGGCTCGCCTCCTTGAAAGATTGGGCCATTTTTTTTCTGGGCCTTCGGCCAATCACGGACACATACAACACAATGACCCCACTGACAACATACTCTTGAAACCCTCCTCAAAAGACGCACACGTATGTACACCCGGAAGCACCAACCGGCATGCTCTTTCTGGCTTGACCCCCCCCCCCCGCCGCCCCGTCCTGATGCCTTTGTAGCTGCTTCTTCACTGGTGCTGTTTTGAGGATGCATTTATGCTGCTCATAGTTTCACTTGCTGGGGTTTACGTGCCCACCCGTTGGGTTGGGGGTGAAGAGGGGGGGTGCAAAATAACTGCGAGAGGTGGGCAGCCTGTTGGGCAACCCAACGGCCAGGAAGAATCATTTTTACTGCGTGAGAGTGGGACGGCTGTCCCGCTACTCGCAAGTGCTGCTTCTGCCCCTCCCACGCCGGCATGCCCCACACAAAGTCTTTGCCAGGACAGTGACATCGAGGTGATTTGGAGGGTGCTCACCACCACTGACGGGGGAACTGATATGAAATGATATGTGATGTGTAAGGGCGGGGCACGGGCAGGGGGGGGGGATGACACGCGTGGATGGCTGTCTGACGCTGGTGGCGCCTAATGGCCTAACGCCACCCTAGCCCTTTCCTTGAACCCTTTCCCAGGGGTGCCCATTGGCCGCTCAGCCCCCAGTGCCCTGGACCTTGGCCTTGACCAGCCTTGCCTCCCCTTACCCCCCTCCTTTCCCCTCCTTGGGAGGTTGTGCCACCGGAGCCCCTACCCTGTCCCTATTTCACTGCTCTGTGTCGGGTCCATGCAGAGGCGGGCTCAGACGAACACCCCCGTACCCTCCCCAACAGCGGCTGTTGGGCCCAGGGATGTCCAGGCGGGGGGGGGGGGTGGAGGATGCGATCAGCAACCTTCCCGAAAAAAAGGGGGGGGGAATGCGGAAATGCCGCTACAAACACTGCGACAAAGGAATGCCATGGTGAATGCGATTGCAATTTAGAAGCCAGGAAACCCCAACCCCACGTTCATCTACGGGCACAATCGCTCTCTGAGAGGAGCCACCGCAGAACGCGCATGGTGCAAAGCGTAGTCCATCTTTGGCCTCGCCATGTACATGGTGTCGAGGGATTCTAACTTAAGTTCTCACGCGACAAAAAGCAGCGCATTGGGGGTGTGGGAAACGTCGCGTGCAGCCAGGGATGGTATTGTGATGAATTTCAATGCGACCACACCTTGTGGTTGCAGGTTTGGGGCTGGGGGCAGAACGAGGCCTTGAGCCCATTAGGCAGCTACCATTGGTGGCACTCAACAGGGGTAAGGGGTAGATACCGAGGGCGTGTCATCGATGTGCTCGCCGACCCCTGTTCTTCTTCCAGTCAAACTGCGTCACACCAGCCACTGCTACCACGAGGCCACCGCACGCCACCACAATCAAAGCTTTTCCCACTTCTTCTACCCACTTCTTCGGCGAAACCTTTCTAGCCCCCGGCCCCCCTTTTTGGTTTAGATAGTTGTCCAAGCAAAGATCTTAGTTCACAACCCAAAGAGGGTGATTCTTGCATTTGTTTGAAGAGTTTTTGGCGTTGGTTTAGCAAACAAAGTTTTGGGAGCAATTGCTTTTGCAAGGGTGGAGAGCGCGGATGAATTGGGTGGAGAGTGGTGCGGTCTCTAAGTTGGCCGTACGGATGATTTGTGTCTACTGTCAAAAGTGATTGTGATGGTGACCGGGCGGGCAAGGCATGGTTCCTGTGAAACATGGAATTGGCTTGGAGAGGCCCCACACATTTGAGTTGAGCAAAATTGAATGAGGCGGAAAAGCAGCAGAATTTGCTATACAACACAATGCAAAGCAATGAACAAGCAAGGGCTCTACTGTGCCAGCCATATGTGTAGCGGGGCATTTCTCAATTGGGAGGGTATTGTTCATGTGACCACAGCGCCCGCCACTTGCTATTTCTCGGTCTTTTGCCGATGACACCTCACGTTTCGCCCGTGACCAAACCCACACGTTCCATCGATTCACGAGGCATACGTCACGGCACTACAAAAAATTGGATTGAATAGGATTATGATGTGCTTCAATTCCTTCGTAGCCTCAACTTCAAAAATCCTATCCGGAAATCGACATCACCCATCTTCCTTCGCTAGCACTAAGGTCGTCTTTTGATTGATTTTGGTGGTGTATTTGTCATGAGATTCGTTGCGCGAGATAACAGAAACAATTTGTGTCGCAAGGGCAGGATAAGATAGCAAAACAATTTGTGTTTGGAATTGGGCGCGATTAGAAAAACAATTTCCGTTTGGAATTGGGCAAGATGATAATTTTCGCGTGAGGTATCCAATTTAGGATCCGAATTTCCAACAACTTTCATGTCGTGATAAATTATCGGCTGCATGGGCGGCGACGCTGGATGAACCGACTCAGGGTAAGTGGCACACCGACGTGGCCGATGAAAACCAAGTTCAAGTGTGGACGCGGATCGCGGATCAACTCCTTCTTCTTCTTTTCTTTCTTCGTCTTCTTTTCAGGCTCGTCCTTGGACTCGTCTAAAGGCGGAATTAACAAACGAACCCACTAATGAACCACGTGTGTGCGGGATTAGGGATTTGGGCTACTTGGACGACGGGCAAAAACGGGGCATTGTTTTTCTATAGTCGTTGCTGACCGTCCATCATATCCCAAGCCACAAAACAATTCACACCAGGCTTTTTGAACCCGGATTCCGAGTCCGGCGATGCCGGTGTTTCCGGAGATGCCGGGGAGGCCGGAGATGCCACTTTCGGGTCCGTTTCCGGAGATGCAGGTTCGGCCGAAGCTTTCTCGTCGGTGGCAGTTGCGTCGGGCGTTTCGGCGTCATCGCAAGCCGCCTCCCAATCGTCGGCGTCGTCTGCGGTGGATTCCTCCACGGCAGGAGCCGCGGGCTGCGGTTCGGGCTCGGGTGCGGGCTTGGGTTCAGGTTTGGCCGACAAACTTATTACCTTTGCCTTCGGCTTTGCTTCGGTCTTTGGTTCCTCGGTGGGGCTTGCCGGCTTGGCCGATAGACTAATGACTTTTCCTTTGGTTGGCGCCGCGGCCGGTGCTGCAGCCGGGGTTGCTGCCGGTGTTGGGGAACCGGACTCTCCAAGCGATATCACCTTCGCCGGGGCCTTGGGTGCCGCTTCAGACGCTTCTGGCGTGGGCCGCGGCATGGGTTTGGGAATGGTGATCATTTTGCCCTTGCGGTCATCATCCCTATCCTTGTTTTTCTTGTTTCCCTTACCACCTTTGCCGCCACCCTTGCCACCCTCGCCCTTGCCACCCTCGCCCTTGCCGCCTCCTTGGCGGTGCGAGGGGGGCACGTAAGCACCACCCGAAGGACCCGGTTCAGCTTGTTGTTGCTGATGAGGCGGTTGGTAGACATTCTGTTGTGGTTGCCCTCTCCAGTTTTGTTGTTGGGGTTGATTCCAATTTTGTTGTGATGGCGGTTGGTACGCTTGTTGCTGCTGATAGCCTTGGTTGTAGCCGCCTTGGCCTTGATAACCTTGATTGTAGCCCCCGTAGCTGCCTTGGTTGTATCCACCTTGGTTGTATCCACCTTGGTTGTATCCACCTTGGTTGTACCCACCTTTGCCATATCCTTGCTGGTATCCTTGCTGATATCCTTGTGCCCCTTGGTTGTACCCACCGTATTGTTGTCCGCCGCCAGGTTGCCTGCAGAGTAGATCGGAGCGGTAGATTGGTTTGGCGAAAGACGATTCCTTTTGATGGCGGTTGCAATGCACGGCAACGTGAGTGAGGCGAACGTCAACTCCACCGCACGCGTTGCAGTTGTTGGCGTCAAGTGTACGCCTTCGGAGATTTGAACGTCGCACGCTGATTATCAAAAAAATAATTCGCTCATGCACACACGAGTCATCGTGAGCGCATGATTGCCATCTAGAGTCACCTTGCCAGAGGCCAACTTTCAAGTGAGATTGCGAATTCTAACTTCGCACAATCTAAGACCAACATGAATGTGTGCGTGTGCGACGTTGACTTTGCAGTGCGTAGTTGCAGGCTTCCTGCGCAAGCCCTGTGCCAGCGCGCCACGAGAGGAAGGCACAGGTCCAAAAGGGCCGCCCGCAGCCCGCTTGGACGGCTGCGGAGATTGATTTCGTGTGTGCGTCAATTAACCGCAGCAAGATTCTATGCTTCACCCATTCTAGGCAGCCAGCTGTGCAAAAGGGCTTGCTGGGCACCGGAGGAATCAGAGCCAGCAGAACATTACCAGCAGCACCAAACCCACCCTTAGACTTGGGAGACCAATTTCCTGGTTTTAGCTACGGTCAAATTGCCTTTATATTCGGCAGCTCGATTGCTCCTATGCTCCCACTGCGCTTGAACACCAACCGTAGTTCGCCATGATTGATGCGGATGCGTTGATATTTTTCAAGATGCTGACACAGACATATTTGTAGCACAAAAAAGTATCTTACAGCTCTCAGAACACACCAGCTGGGGGCCTGGGCATTGTATTGGAATGGCTTCGCGTTTGGGTTCATCTAAGAAGGAAGAAAATTGTGCATGCTTCATCCATCAGGACGAGAACTATCTTTTTTTCTTGGCATACATCCCAATTATCAGCCATTGCGCCTTTCCAATTAACGGCCTTTCTGGTGCTGGGTCCTGTAGGTGGAACGCGCGGAAGGCTGACAGGTGCCCGCGCGGTTGATCTTGTCGCACCGGGTGTTTATCTGTCAAATCACTTGGAAGATCAAAGCCACGTAAATGGACGTGAAGGCAATCCTACGCAGGCTACTGCATAGCATCAGATCCAACAAGGGAGGGCGGAAGGGGAGAAGCAGGCTCGAATCATTCTCGGTGGAACCATGAAGGATTTTGTAGCTAAGCCTAGGGGTACAGTTATGAAAAAAGAGTCCATGCCCACAATGCATGCAACATCATCTAAACGAGGTATAGCCTACCTACTAGCGTAATCAGGCAAATGCATCAAAGCTGAGTCCTAGCTCAGAAGCATAGATTAGAAAGGCAGCCCTAGACAATTGTAACCTTCGTGAATAGAAGCAATTTTTTTCTATGCATGTATGTGGCTCTAGTTAGCCAGCAAGATTGTTTAAAGTGTAAAACTGACACTAAGGATGAAAAATTTTATCTAGATGAAGAAGATGAAGAAAATGAAGGCAACATTGAAGTATGCGACCCCTTTACATATGTATAGGTATGGTTACTTCAAAACATTAAGCAATTCTAAGAAAAAAAGATAGGTTTGATGCATGTTACATGGCTAGGCTTGGTTGCCGGGACGCTACGCGCCCCCCCAACCAAGCCTAGCATATCCTTTCATCGTTTGGTCTCAGACAGGCCTCTCTTCGGGGCTCAAAACGTGCAAAAACGATAAAAATATAAATTACATTCTTTACGACTAGGAAGCAGGTTATGCTAGGGAGGTTTCTTCAAGAAAATGACAAGAAGATGTCCAAGCTGGACAAATTGGCAAGGGACCAGGACTTGCTACAACAATTGCAATTACACTGTTTGGAGGGCACTCATCAAGGTAAGCTCACCAAAGAGGTCCTCACCACAGCGGACAAAAAATACACCACTTCAGGTGGAAAATTGAAGGTAACCGGTAAAAGAGAGAGCTCCGGGAGCGCTTGGTGGCTGCATTGCAATGTGGTGAGTGCCATCTGCTTTTTGTGCCTTTTTTGTGCTTGTTGCTTGCCTTTTTGTGCTATGTGCCACTTGAAGTCTTTGGAAGGAGGTTGCCCACCAGAAAGGGAAACACTCAAGTGGGTGTCCAAGAGCAAGTAAAAAGTGTGGCATTGTGGTCTGGTTCGTGATCTACTTACACTCTTGAAGAGGACGAAAGACACGCTGCTGCATTTGATAGGGATTTGGACAAAGCAGGGTGCTGGGATTGCCATCCGTCACGATTTTGCCCGAAAAACCACCCCTAACACTAGGGAAGTGTGAAGAGATCGCATTTTTATCACCCCGTAGGGTCCCTTGGGCCATCCGCATCATCTCTCAACTTTTTGCCCGGGATTCCTTGATTTGGTGGGGTAGTCTTGGTGTGGTTGAGCAGGCCTAATGTTAGCTTATTCTCCCACCAGGCTCTAGGGTTTCCTTTGGCTGTGAGCTCTGTGTGCACTGTGGTGGCGTTCTAGAGAAACTCGTCGCCTGTGGAGGAGTACTGTACACACTTTTTAGCTAATGCAGGGATGTGCCCGTGCCTACTTGCATGAAAATTGCCAACCATCCTAGACAAGGGATTGGAGAGTGGTTATGGCATTTGGGGAGTGTGCATCTGGGTACATGATGAGTTGTTGGCCGGGGCTGAGGCTTTGTTGGTCTTGTAATTTATTTTTCATCGATATGAGTAGCTGAAAGCACAAATTCGTTGCAGTACTCTAGGTGTTATGCCAAAGTCCCCTTTAGTTTTCAATTGTGGAACATTGCGATGATGGCGACTTTGGCATCACGCTATAAACCCTCATGTATTTCTGCAGCTTTGGGCGCAAGCCATTTCTATGAGTTTTGCTCCGCTTGCATAATCCACTGACGAGTTCTTTGTCGTGCTTCATCTGTGATTGTGTAGTGGTGATCAAGGAACAGCCACTCAGTTGTTTCTTTCATGCGTGCGTGCGTGCGTCATATCATACACACACACACACACACACACACACACACACACTCACACTCACACACACACGTGATTGAAAGCTCGAATTTGAGGGTATCGGGACCGGGATCGGCACACACAAGTGCGATGTAGTTGGTGTTCCCCAAAGCCTAAAATTGGCAAATTTTGAGGTGAGCCACTGCACCATGGACATTGGGAGGACGACCCTTCAAGAGGTGATGCAACTGTTGAAGAAGTTGGTGGTGGGTTATGGGCACGTGTGGACGGGAGTCCCTTATTTTGTACAACCACGGTGTGGGCACTTGCGGTTGGCCGCCGACGTTCTCCTGACTCATCGCACGACATGGAATCGATAAATCCATCGTTGCAATGTTTTAACAACATGACGACACCTCCTTCCAGCCCTTTCGTCAGCATGCTCCCCCTTAATATTTGTAGATATCAGTGTTGAAAATGTAGGCGTGTGCCTCATGTCTCGGTATGGCTTGGACCGGCTTGCAGCGGAGAAAAGAGCACAATCACAGACACCGCGAAGGGATGCAGAAGGTGTAAGACCTCTCTTGTATGGCACATGTTCCCATTGCTAGGGTTTTGGGGCACATTCCCATATTCGGCAAATGAGTTTGTGGTCCATGATACGTTGAGCCCGAGCAGTATTTACACGCTCCAAATGCGACGAGCACGCATTTTATTGTGGCAAACCTGATGAGTGCCCTCAAAAGCACACGAGGGGCACCTCTCTACCGCACGGCATTGATGGTTCACATTTCCCATTCTATGTCATGGCAATGGGAGAACAAGCAGGGGGGGGGGGGTACTTTTCACGTCCGTGTTGGGCGTGTGTTAACACAACACATGCGGGGGTGGGGGGGTACTTTTCACCGCCTGTGTTGGGGCCGTGTTAACACGTCCAATAGGTGGTGTGTTGTGTTCCGTGTTGTTGTGGTGTGTTGTGTTGTCTTGTGTTGTCTTGTGTTGTGTTGTGTTGTGTTGTGTTATTCCTGGTTTTGTTTTGGTTTTTTTGTTGTGTCATTTTGTGCAGTGTTCTTCTTTTTTATTTTTGTGGTGTGGTGTGTTGTGTTGTATCATGTTGTGTTGTAGTATGTTGTGTTATGTTGCGTTGTGTTGTGTTGTGTTGTGTTGGGTTGGGTTGGGTTGGGGTTAGGTTCGGGTTGGGTTGGGTTGGGTTGGGTTGTGTTGGGTTGTGTTGTGTTGGGTTGGGTTGGGTTGGGTTGTTTTGTTTTGTGTTGTGTTGTGTTGGGTTGGGTTGGGTTGGGTTGGGTTGGGTTGGGTTGGGTTGGGTTGGGTTGGGTTGGGTTGGGTTGGGTTGGGTTGGGTTGGGTTGGCACAACACAACACAACACAACACAACACAACACAACACAACACAACACCACACAACACAACAGAACCCAACACACACAACACAACACAACACAACACAACACAACACAACACAACCTAACCCAACCCAACACAACACAACACAACACAACACAACCCAACACAACACAACACAACACAACACAACACAACACAAACACAACACAACACAACACAACACAACACAACACAACACAACACAACACAACACAACACAACACAACACAACACAACACAACACAACACCACACAACACAACAGAACCCAACACACACAACACAACACAACACAACACAACACAACACAACACAACCTAACCCAACCCAACACAACACAACACAACACAACACAACCCAACACAACACAACACAACACAACACAACACAACACAAACACAACACAACACAACACAACACAACACAACACAACACAACACAACACAACACAACACAACACAACACAACACAACACAAAATCTTCGGCTTCTCGTGTTGCCATGGGGAGGACCAAGGGGGGGGGGGTACTTTTCACGCCTGTGTTGGGCGTGTGTTAACACAACATAGGAGGGGGTGGGTGGGTACTTTCCACCTCTGTGTTGGCCGGCCTCGTTAACACGCCTAATCTCCATGATAGTGCAACAGTGCGTGCTTACTTGCCCACATATGGCCTTGGCAGAGGCATCTGGGGTGGATCAAGTCACGGTGCGTCACGGTAGTGATCGCCAAGGGTACTTCGGGTCATTTTACACGAAACTCCTTGTAAAACAAACAGTACTTCAGCTCCAGGAAGCACTTTTGGTCCAGTGGCAAGAGCATGATCTAGAAGGGACCCCATTTTATTCATGTGTTCCTGCCATGCTAATGTTGTTGTGTGGGAAAACAAGAGGATTTTTGGTTGCTCGGGTCACATGTGCTGCCCCATGTCGCGGTACGACACGTCGTAGAACGACGCGAAACTCTAGGACAACGAAAACGTGCTCGTGACCATGCGAGGTAATCATGACATGACAAGTAAGAACGAAGCCGCGACGACCAAGGGGATGGTGCCCTAGATGATACACCACCAGACTGAGAGAGAACAAAGGACGACCAAGCGAGCAAGGGGATATCAACACACTAGAGGTAGCTTGAGAGGTGGGGTGAGTGCATGTGCTTTTTATCCCCGGGGCATAGTTGAGTGGTTAAAAGTGTTAAATGGAGGCGAGTATTGCTTGACGAACAATGCGAACGCCTTGGTTCAATTCCAACCCTTGACATTAGACAAGGACAAGGAGAGGCATACTAAACTAGGTCCACACCCTTGTTGTATTATTTGTCCAGTGAGCAGTGCCCTCTCTTGTTCCGCTACTGGATCTCCAGTTAGAAGATACTTGCTCGCTTAGTGGTTGTTGGCCGGCACATTGGAGGAGTGGGTCCCCAGGGCAATGGAATACAACAGGCATGGGGGGAGGGGGGCAAGGTCGGGGGGCTGAGCGAAGAGTAATGCCATATGGATCCTTGATGTTTTGACCACCACAACCCGCCGCCATGGAGAAACAGAAATGGTGGCGTCAAGACAGTGGCTTGGCAAACCTTCAGGAGAAGCTCGACAGTGCTTCATGCAGTGAAGAATAAACGGGTGACTGTCCAGGGCCCCGTAAAGAAACCACAGATGAACCATATGTCGCACAAGGGGCTGAATTTTTTCCATCTTTGGTGTGCTCAGGATGGGCATGATTTTGGCTATGAGTGCTTTGTAGATGCGAATTTCCGTTTCATTTTGGTACGCTGCAAATAGCTCAAACCAAGTCATGGGAGACACAAAAGCTTGTACATTGAATGTTTGAGAGGATTTCTGTTAAGCAACATAGAGATAGTGTGTGGAAGCATAGCAGACAAAAGGCATGGACTGGATGCAAGCACATGCGATGAAGCACATGGAGTTACACCGGGACATGTGTTGTAGTCGTTGGCTGCAACACGTTCCACTATGACCTGTGCTACTCTTCTTGTCACATTCACAGTCTAAAATGCATTTGTGAGCAGTGCCCGTGCATTTGTACCCACACGAAAACAACCTGAACCCCCCCTTCTTACGCATGCTGGTCACGGTGGACCATTCAGGCGCAACAGGCCTCAGAGACCATCCCCCAATTAATTGTTGGTGCATAAGTGGGGCATTTTGGATTGCACCCATTTGTGTTGCGCTTCGTGCCAGCAGCGCCTTGTCGAAGCGCTTGGGGCGGCACCTTTCGACATTGGAGGTTCAGGAAGTTCGAAGTTCGAGGGAGAAGCTGACATTATTGGGCGTCCGCGGTTCTCTGGCAGCCTCTGATGCATTGGTGAGCTCGAGCTTTGGCCGTTAGTCTTGTGGTTTCGCATGTGCATGGATAGCTCCCCAGTATGCAAAGACGTGAGGAGGGTCTGCGGGCTTTACCCTCGAGCACCCATTTGTGCACCAGAAGTGTTAATTGGCGAACGGCAAAACTGCAAAAGTGGGATCACAATTCGGCCGTCCCGTGTGTGTGCAGTGCTTGGACAAGAGCACGCCCCCATCTCTCCTCTTTCACCAGCCCTCGTCTTTCTTGTCGTGCAGATGCGATGCAGCAGGACAACATAAGCAGGGACAGGGCAGTTGATAGGGACAGGGAAAGGGACAGTGGTAGGGATGGAGTTAGAGATTGGGCTCGGGAGAGCGGCGGTGCAAGGGACAAAGAGAGAGAGAGAGAGACGGACAGAGACAGAGACAGGGATAGCCACAGAGACAACAGGGACAGGGACAGGGACAGGGATAGGGACAGAGACGCATACAAGGACAGAGACAACAGGGACAGGGACAGGGAGAGGGACAGGGACAGGGACAGGGACAGGGACAGGGACAGGGACAGGGACAGGGACAGGGACAGGGACAGGGACAGGGACAGTGACAGGGACAGGGACAGGGACAGTGACAGGGACAGGGACAGGGACAGGGACAGGGACAGGGACAGGGACAGGGACAGGGACAGGGACAGTGACAGGGACAGGGACAGGGACAGGGACAGGCGGGACATGCCGCCGCCCCCAAGCCGTCATTACCGCCGTCATGGGAACACTCCAAGTCAAAGCCCGATGCCGTCTCCTGTCCGGATCCCTCCGCGAGATCCCGGGCCCAGGTCTGCCACGTGCCCACACCCGGTCCCCTCCGGCCCTGTGACTGTGTGACTGCTTGTCCTCTCGGGGGCGCCAGCGACACGATGCATCAGGTGGGCCCCTGAATCGGAACGAGCCGAACCCTGAAGGGGAGCCGTGAGCACCCCCAGCGCCAAGGTTCACTTCCCCCAAATTGGATCATATCCGACCGTGAAAGTGCACCCTGACCGCACATGCACTGACTCCTGTTTGAGATCAAATACTACGCCCAGATCTTTGGTGTCGGGTCGTACTCGCCGTTCTTGGAATTATGGAACCTCCGGTGGATTTTGGAGGAATCGGCCCCTGTCCCTGTCCCTGTCCCTGTCTCCATCTCTATCCTTGTCCCTTGCACTGCTGTTCCCACACACACGGCCCACATGCAGTGGATGGAGGGGGCCGCGAAGCGCACGCCACCCGCGACCATCAAGGAACGCGTCATGCGCACGCGCGACCCACGGAGTGGTGGAGCGCATGGGGTGGACGGCCGGTACAACGCGTGGAGGAGTGGGGCACCTGGGCCTCACGCACACGGAAACGCGGCAAGGCAGGTTGTGGACGACCGGAGGGTGGAGGTGTGTGGACAGCAAAAACCTTCAAAAGACCCCCGCGACAACCAGCACAACCCCCAATACGCCAACTACTGGGCACCGCTAACGCACAAACGGCATCCGCCGCAACCAGCACAGCCCCGGCACACCAACGACTGGGCTCCGCAAACGCGGAAACGACACCAGCAGGAGCACCGGCCGCAGCGGCCGACAAAATGCAGCGACCCGACGCAACATGCGAAGGGGAGACCGGGTGACTGTCCAGGCCCCCGTAAAGAAACAGCGACCCGACGACACAGGGGGGCGATGTGGGAGGAGCAAGGGCAGGGGGGGGGGGGGACGGGAAGACTCCCTCCCCCTGTGCCTCTGTCATCCCGTGTGCCGGTATCACTGGCGTATTCCTTCGGCAGGGAGTCGCTGGCGTACGGCAAGGAGTCGTTTACGACGCGCGGTGACCGCGGCCGGGCTGTCAAGTCATGGGACCTCCCCAGCACACCGGGAAGTATGCGCCCCCTGCTGCGACGCCCGCCATGGCGCACTCCCCCTTCGCCGGGCCCCGCACACTGTCTCTTCGCCCGGTCCCTCCCTGGAGGGCGCCCAGCCTATGCCCAGCCACTGTCCCCCTGACGCCAAGTGCCAGGCTTAATGGCATTTGTAACCGACAGTAACCGCCCCAAACCGCTTTGGCAACCTCCTCCAACCGCCCGCCTAACCGCTTCTGGGGCCCCCTCTGAGATCCCTTCCCTTCTGATGCATCCCTGGCCATGTGTGACTGCTGCGTCTCCTGGAGGGGGGGGGGGTACCTCCCCCCCTTCCAATGCATCCGAGCACATGGCTGCCCCACCTCCCAGGCCATTGCTTAGTGTGGCGGACCCAGTGCTGTTTCATCAATGGACCCGGAGCTCTGGGCACACCAGCAGCCTGCCCCGCAACCACATTGCAAGAGGGGCGCACACGTGCTTGGCGGAATGATGGTGATCGTTTGGGGCCAGGGATGCATCAGAAGGGAAGGGATCTCAGAGGGGGCCCCGGAAGCGGTTAGGCAGGCGGTTGGAGGAGGTTGCCAAAGCGGTTTGGGGCGGTTACTGTCGGTTACAAATGCCATTAAGCCTGGCACTTGGCGTCAGGGGGACAGTGGCTGGGCATAGGCTGGGCGCCCTCCAGGGAGGGACCGGGCGAAGAGACAGTGTGCGGGGCCGGCACACGGCCGGTGTGGCCGCATCCTGCCTAAGAATGGCCCTGGCGGCCCTTGGGGGCACAGAGACTGCAGCACATTGTGTTTGCGTTTGGCACCCACGCGCGCTCATCCTCCAGGCAAACCTAAGATTAGATCCAACAGAATCCGATGTTGCGGCTTGCACAAAAACCTCAGATTGAATCCAATAGAATTTGATACAACAGCATCGATGGATGCACAAACTCCGAACAAACCTTAGTGGATCCAACAGAATCTTACACTACGGCTTGGCTGGATGCACACCCTCCAGACACATGTATGATTTTGGCCCAATAGACTCTAATACCACAGCGTGGCAAGATTGGATCCAACAATATGTCATTACAAGGATACGCACCCTCCAAACAATTTGCGATTGGGTCCAACAGGATCTGATACAACAGCTTGGCTGAATGCACACCCTTAAGAAACCTAAGATTGGATCCAAACACACCTCACCTTGGATCCAATATTCTGTGGAGTCTGATATTACAATCTGGTTGGATGCAGAACCTGCAAACACCTTTGAGGCATTGCCAAAAAGCGAAGTTTATTTTATGCGTACATCCCTGGTCCAAGTTGTGGTGTTCGCAATTTAGCATGCTAGGAAAGCGGGGTATGGACGTGTCATTCCTAGAGTATGTGGCCACTAGTAGGAGGAATAGTAGGTGGAATGCCACTTTCCTCTTGAAGAAAGAAGACCCTGCTGCTGCAAGCAGCGTCGGCAAAAAGAACACCTTTGGGGCCGGCCAAATGGATGGCGTCATTGGAAGCACAATTCGAGGCGGCGGGGACACATGATGAGTTGTGCAGATGGTTGGATACACTGAGTTCCAGGTTCATAAACTGGATGGCGCCGTGGGGGTGTCCCAGCAATCCCATCCTCATCAACGCTGCTGCCCCGCCCTGCGTTGACGGGTGCCGCATGCGGTCTGCATCCCGGTCTGGTGGTCCCTGTGCTGCAGCGGGTGCCCCAAAGGTGATCCGTCGGGCCCTGGCGGAGTGGCTGCTGGCGGTTGCCACTGGCCCGACCTTGCGCAACCCCCGAAAACTCAGCGATCAAGCCTCAGCTGCTACCACCAGCGCGCCTGCCAGGCAGCTCCCTTCCCGTGGGTACCAGACGCCAGGGCTGACAAATCTGCAGTTGGGACCAGGCGAACGTCGCATGCTCAAAGCCGGGCCATTTTGAAGCCTCCAAAATCCTCCAACTGACGGCGGTTGGAGGCTAACCGACAGTGGCTGGAGAGGGCGGGGCATGGGATCGAGGGGGCGGCCCCGAGGAAGGGGGCCACAGCCCCCCCCCCCCCCCCGCCCTTGGACCCCACCCCCACCCCTTAGGCAAAGCTCTGGGCTACCCTCCCGGAAGCCCGCGATGTTGGTGGGGGACTATTTTTGCTGCACCTGCGAGGCCAGACTCGATAACGGCTCCGGGTGATTGTGGGCCCAGCCCTCGAACAACCCCTGCCCCCCCCACCCCCGACAAATGAATCCTCCCCCTCCCCTGATTAGGCGCTCTGGTGCCGGGGTGTGTGTGTGACGTTGTAGGGGGTGCCCTGGCGTTGGAGCGCTGCACTGCAGTGGCTGCCTCCCCCCCCCCCGGCATACCCCCCGTCCCCGTGTGGGTCCCCTGCCGCATGTGGTCAGCAGTGCCCCCATGTTCCCACGTGAACGTGCCGGTGTCCCAGAGGCATCACGTCAATCCAAACGCAGAAATGGGCTGTGGACCCCCTCCCACCCCCACCCCCCGACGCCTTAAGCAAAACTCTGGGCTACCCTCCCGAAAAAGCCCATGAGGTTGCTGGGGGGCTCGGCGTCTGAATGGCCCCGGATGACCCCCAGTGGCCGGGTCCGTCCCGCGCACATGCCATCGGGCGCCTGTTCGGTCTTAAACTAATTGGTGCTGAAGGCGCCAGAGAAAATTTTGGCCGAAGCCCCGGAGGAAAATTTGGCCCAATCTTTTAAGAGGGGGGGGGGGGGTCCGAGGGGTGGGGATTAGGACCCCCCCACCCCAACCCCAGCCCAGGAGATGCTGAGTCGTCACACAAAACTCACTCAGGTACCAAGGGGGTGGGGGGGGGGCTGTGGGGTCCTGCGGTCCCCTTCCTCGGGGCCGCCCCCTCGATCCCGTGCCCCGCCCTCTCCAGCCACTGTCGGTTAGCCTCCAACCGCCGTCGGTTACCTCCAACGGCTGTGGGATACCCTCCAACCGTTGTCGGTTACCCTTCCGCCGCCGTCGATTGCTCTTCACCTCCCCTCTCACCGCCGTCGGTTGCCCTTCCAGTGCCGTCCAATCGTGTGCCTGAGTCCTGAGCTGGCCTGCCCCCCGTGCTGCTGCTCCCTCAGGCTCTCCGGCGGCGCGGGGCGGCTCAATATCGATGCGTGGCTCAGAGCCCTCGGCCCGGGCCAGCACCTCGGCGACGACGCCGGGCAGCAGGTGTGCGTTGGGGCGGGGCGGGGCGGGGCACGCATGGGGCCTAGCGGGAGGCAGTGCAACGGCGTGGACGTGGGGCGGATCGGCGGACGGCCTCCGGGGGTTGGGTGCGGGGCGGGGGGGGCTGAGGGAGGTGACAGCCTGCGGGCCCAGGATGTATTGGAAGGAGCCCCCCCCCCCTCCCGGGGGCACAACAACAACAAATCTCTCTCATAATCTAGGTCATACCCTCCCTCCCGGGGTGCCCGGCCTACGCCCAGCTGCTGTCTCGCCAAACGGCAAGCACCCGAAAGTAACCGCCTCCAATCGCTTCGGCAACCTCCTCCAGCCGCCTGCCTAACCGCCTCTGGGGCCGCCTCGGAGGGCCCTTCCCTTCTTCTGCCTCCCTGCCTGCGGGGCTTGTGCAACCCCCCCCCCTCTTTTTCGGTGACCAGATTACTGCGTCAAAACAGGCCTCCCACACTGCGGCAGGGAGGCAACAGCACCACGGTTTTGAGTGGGGCCCAGCCCCAGATCCAGCGGGGCCAGTGTTACACCGGGTCGTTCTACTCGTCAAGCAAACCCCCGAGTCGCCATGTCTGTGGTCTGCCATGTCGAGAGGGTGCAGCAAAGGGAAGACTGTCGTGGGGACCCTTGGAGTTGGAGAAGGGGGGCTCCAAGGGCCACAGGCCCAATTCCTCAGTCTGGGCGCCATACCAAGGGGGCGCACCGTGCGCTGTGCCCGCGCTGTGCGAAAAGTCGGCTGTTGTTCACCACCGGCAGCCACGGGCCCCAAGTTCCTGCATTCTGCACCCTACAGCCCCTGCCGGTACACCAGGGATGTTTTTTTTAGTCTGATGCTTGCCACGGGTCCCAGGGCCCTGGATTCTGCACCCCCGATGCTGTTTTGGCACCCCCGATGCTGTTTTGAATGGATCGTGCACGCTTCTGTAGGTGGGTTGCTTTCAGGGGTGTTCCCGGGATAAACACCGTAATATTTGGGGCTGTGCGCGCGCTGTGCGAAAACGCCCCCCAGGGCTCTGAGGGCCGGTAGTACGTTTCTCCGCAGGGGGGCGTCAGAAAAGGGCTCCGTGGGCCAGCCCCGCATTTCCCAATTGGACGGTGGGCACTGGAAAAAGGGGTTGATGTACCAGTGGTACTGCTGCCGAGGGCCGGCAGGGGCGAATGAAGGGGCTGCACAAAGGCAGCAGCCCGTCAGATCCCCACCCCAGATAGCCCCAAGCAACTGGCCTTTGGGTCTGCCGAAGAAGGGGTGGGGGTGGAGGTCTAGGTAGGCTCCAAGCCCCCCCCCCCCCCTAAATGTTGTCTTTGAATCGACAAATTGGAAGGCGGGGGTGCTGAGACCCCCTCCCTTCCTCCCCCCAACCCCCCCCTACCCCTCCCCCTGTTCCAATTCGTCTGAAAGTCGGAGTGTGTTGAACGCCGAACATCATTTCTCCGGTGGCGCTGAAGGAGCATCGACCATGATGGCGCTTGTTTGTTGTTGCCTTCATTGTGATGCAACTGGGGTCCCCCTTAGGCCATAGCTTAGTGGTTGGTTGATACTACACCGGGGGGGGGGCTCAGAGGCCAAAAAGAAGTTTGTGTACCTAAAATCGGCCTCCAAGTTCGGGCCCCTTTGATGAATTTCATTTTTCATGAGGAAATTTTGTGATGTGGGCGGGTGGGTGGGTCAGCCAACTTCTCGGGGGGGGGGGGGGGGGCAATCCCCCCCCCCCCTATCACTGAGCAATGGCCTGGTCCCCCCTTCATTGCAAGGGACCCAATATTCTCATAGAGTGTCACCCTTAAATTAAACGCTGGTCGTGCCACTGGTCAAATCAAAAATAAACACATTTATACGTTTGTTGTTTAAAAAAGAACACCGGATTTTTGGCGACCACCGTCGTTTATCAATGTTTATTGATGTTTCTTTGTGTTTTTTCATATTCCTGCATTGCTTGGGGCTGTCTGGTTGTGCAATTTCCCGGATACTTGTCCCAAAGTTCGTCAACTTCAGACATCAAAATACACCAAAATATACCAGGCACTGGTCACTGGTCAAATGGCCGTTGGCTAGTGTTTATTTCGGGCTTTTAGAGTGTGTGTTGGAGTGGCAGAAGGGTGAATCAGGGGCAGGAAAAGTCTGCACGTGCATAATTGTGCATGATTATGCACAATGCACAAGTTGGCTGATTTGCATAATTGTGCATAATCGGGCATAATTGGGCATACTGTTCTGCTTGACTCAGTTCATTGTTGTGTTTATCATGGACAATTTTGTCCACCAAAATGCACCGGCACATGTTTTCACTGCTGAAGATGCTTTGCAAGCCGATGAGATTCTTCCATTGTCTGAAAATGAGGAAGAACGTGGTGTCCCTCCTGCTGCCAAACGACAGGTGGTTGGCAGTCCCAGGATCCCTCTTGTTTGCAATCCCCTTGTGTCTTCGTCGAAGTGCATCGTGCATAATCGTGCATAATCGTGCATAATCGTGCACAATCGTGCATAATCGTGCATAATCGTGCATAATCGTGCATTGCATAATCCAAGGCCGGTGCGTGCATAGTATCCCCCCCCCCCCCGGGATGAAGGATCAGGGCATGCAGCAGGGGACCGGGGAGAGAGGTAGGGTGCGGTGCGCCCATGCCGGGGTGCGGGTCCAGGTGACAGGTGGAGGAGAGGTGGACGAGGCTGCGTTGGAGGGGAGGAGGGGCAGCGCATGCCATCGGCGTCCGCACTCGCATCCCGCCGCCGCTTGCACCCGCGGGTCTCCACAGGGCAACGCGGCGCGGCTCTCCGCCCGAGTCCGAGGGCCGCCGCCGGCCCCGGTACAAGGACTGGGAGGACGAAGGGGACGCGAGGGACTGGTACGACGCGGACGAGGGCGGCATGGCCATGGCCATGGACGAGTCCTCCGGCAGCCGGAAGTTCATGGGGGACGCGGCCGGGCACGAGGAGAAGTGTGTGTCTGTGCAGCCCTGTGGGTCTACCGGGGGGTGGGGGCAGGGATGCATTGGAAGGGTGGAGGTACCCCCCCCCCCCTCTCCATAGCGCCCAGCCTATGCTTGAGCCACTGTCTCCCTGTCGCCAAGTACCAGCCTCAATGGCATTTGTAACCGACAGTAACCGCCCCCAACCGCTTTGGCAACCTCCTCCAACCGCCTGCCTAACCACTTTTGGGACCGCCTCTGAGGTCCCTTCCCTTCTAATGCATCCCTGGGGGGGGGGGGGGCTTGGAGCCCCCGCAAATTTGGAGGGGGGTGCGGAAAGGGGCTCCAAGGGCCACCCGCTCATTTCCTCAACACAAATGCCTGACATCTTGCCTCCAACGATTTCAAAGTGCTGCGGTCTGTTCTCCTCCTGCGCGGCATATGGGCACTAGCCTTGTGACGGGGTGGGCGTTTCGGTAGGTGTGAGAGAGTGCGATGCGGTCGCCGTATCGGTAGTGGTGGGGGTGGGGGTGGATGTAGTTGTCGCTGTCGGTGTCCATGTGGGTGTTGGTGTGTATGAGACCGTTTTGGAGAGGATCGCGGTGTGCGTGACGTCGCGGTGTGCGTAGACGTCGGCGTATACGTTGGGGTGCCCGTCGATGTGCCTGTTGGTGTGTGCGTTGCTGAAGACGTCCGAGTGGATGAGCAAGGGGCGGAAAATGTGCGGAAGTCTGGGCCTGCATTTCAAGTGTGGCGAGGGGCATGCGGCACTTAACGAATGGCCCCAACGAGTGGCAACGCAGTTTTGCGATGGGACATGAGAAACCGATGATTTGACGTGTGCATGAAAAAGATGGGGAAAAGAGAGCCGGCGCTTGGAGCCCCCTCCGGGGGGGGGGGGGGGTTGGAAGAGGGGCCCCAAGCCACCCCCAAGTCAATGTTGCGGGACGGCAACGGGGGGGGGGGGGCTCGTGGACAGCAAAAACAGTCAAACGACCCCCGCAGCAACCAGCACATCCTCGATACGCCAACTACTGGGCGCCGCTGACACGCAAACGGCACATCCCGCCACATTCAGCACAGCCCCGGCACACCAACTACTGGGCTCCGCGAACGCGGAAACGACACCAGCAGGAGCACCGGCCGCAGCGGCCGACAAAATGCAGCGACCCGACGCAACATGCGAAGGGGAGAGCGGGTGACTGTCCAGGGCCCCGTAAAGGAACAACAACGCGACGGAATGTCACACAGGGGGTCGCTGTGAAAGGGGCTCCACCCCCAAGTAATTTTTCGGGAGCCTTGGGCGAAACAAAGTGGCTGCGACACAGCCCCACAAGCGTGCCTTCCTTTGCCCGCGCAAGGGGCAGTGTGGTGCCGTGCCGGCCCTCACAGCCATTAACGCGGCCTGCGCTGTTGTGTTGACGGAGGGCTCGGACGATTCGCTCTCGAGGAGCTGCAGGGGGAAGAATGGCTGACGACTGCACATGCCGCAGCGCTCCTTTCTGCCATTCAAGTTCTGTGCTCAATTTTTGTACGCAATTTGTTCGTTGGGTTTAAGGATTTGTGGGGGTATACGCCCGGCATTGCAAGCGCCCACTGTTTCTCATGAGCAATTATTGGGAACCGTACATAATTTGTTTGCTCATTTTTCAGAAGTAGCACGGATTGTGTCGCGCCAGAATTTGTAGATTCATATTTTCCCCCGCACGGAATCCCCCCACCCCCTCGGTATTTGATCACCGTGAGAGGCAACAACATCAAAACACAGCCCGTGTTACGGTTTTCAACGTTTTGAGCTGTGAAGCCTGAACATTGCCTTGAGAGCGTCTCGCCCACTCGCCCCGTATTCCCCTTGTGGTACTGACCGGCGCACACGTTTCGTTGATTGTATCGTCCGCAAGGGGGGCGGCCGGTTCGAATCCCGACCCCCCCCCCCCAGACCCCCAAAATTCTTCGCACACGGTTGGGTATCAATATTCGAACAGGCCGCCCCCCCTTCATCGTCCGCAAACCCCTCGCCTTCTCCCATGCCGGTGTGCGGTCCCCATGCCCCTCCCCGCACGGCCATGACCCCCCCCCCCCCCCACAGGTACGGGGACGGGCCATTGCATGTGGCCGGGCCCGCCGTCCGCCGCCCGGCGCGATGCCCCCGGGTGGTCCGGTCATCGTCGTTCACACAGAGCCTTTCAGCGAAAGGCGCCGGGGGCGGGCCGGGCCCCCGGGCCGCGCCGTGGGTCTCCTTCTGCGGCGGCCGTTTCTGCGATCGCCTGCCCGCCCCCCCCCCCGGCCGGAGGAGCTGCAGACACACCCATGCGCCACCGAACAGGGCGCATCCGGACCAGTGCCGCAGCGCCCCCCCCCCCCCCACACCCCCCACCCCATCACACATCATCAGAGGTCCACAGGGCGACCGGGGGGCGGGGGCGGTGGCACGGATGCCCGCCGCAGGGCGGGGGGGGGGGGGGGTCCGGAGAAATGGGCTTCTGTGCCGGGCCCTTTGTTTTGTGTAAGAGCGGATGTTGGCGCCAAAGGCGCCGGAACACAAATTTGGCAAACGTTTTTTCCTTCCAAAACCCCCCCCCCCCCCCACAAATGCGACGCGGGGATCATTTCGGGCCGTGGATCCCCCCCCCCCCCCGGCACGGCAGGTAGGGCACCCCCCGCCCCGAACCCCCCCCCCTCCGGGACAAGGACGGGGTTGGGGGGTTGGGAAATGGGCTTCCGTGCCACCGCCCCCCGGCAGAGCAACTTTCTTCCTGCCCAGCACTGCCCCAGACCCAGACCTCCACCCCCCCCCTCCCCCCCCACCCACACCAGGTCCCTTCAATCAGCCACCCCCCCCCCCCCCCCTGCACAGCGTCAGCCGTCCACAGCACCCCCCTGCCCCCCCCCCCCCCCCAGCAGGCCCCTCTAATCCGCCCCCCCCCTCGGAGGAACCCCCACCACCCCCCTTCCCAGTGCAAACCCGAGGTATGGAAGTGCCGGGCGCCCGCCCCCCAAGTCACGACGCCGGTGGGTGGGGGCAGTTCCTAAACGGGGACATCGTCACGGGGGCATCGTGAGTGGCCCCCCCACCTCTCACAATTTTGTTTACCCCGCCCCCTTCCCCCCCAACGAAACGAGTGGGCACCCCCCTCCCCCCATTCCACAAGTGGAGGACTCCCTCCTCAGAAAGGCGCACACGTACGTACACCCGGCAGTACCACCCCCCCACACTCACTCAGCCTGGATGCCCCCCCCTCCGGGACTATCTTTCGCATATCCAGACCTGAAAGCGATCGTCACGCCGGGCTGATCATTTTGAGATACTGATGTTGCGGACAAAATTGGGGCGGGGAGGGGGGGGGCGGATGGAGCCCGCCACCCCCCGTTTCCCCCCTCCATTTTCCATTTGGGCTTTCACGGTCGCCACAGGACAGGCAACGCACTTTCGAACAGTAGGGCGTCCAGGGGGGGTGGGTCGCGTGCGCAGCCCCGGCCCCTGCGGTCCCGCCGG
>OZ038392.1:5338151-5350651 GCA_964036045.1 Eutreptiella sp. 'Long Island Sound 2002'
GGAGGGAGGGGGGGAGGGAGGGAGCGATGGATGTGCTACGCTGTTCTGGTGCGTTACAGCGTCCGCCCAGGGTCCTTGTTCTCCGGGTTTTGCTGTGTGAGTTGCACTCATGGCGATCATTCTATCTAGGCCTTCGTCTAGTACCCACTCCCTCCTTGCACACAGGCACAGCACTGCTCCTTGGAATATATTTGACATCCATGCAGCCATCCATCACACCTCAACAGGGTGCCACGTGTGCTTGCACGTCAGTATACCAGTTCCACCCTTTCCCTTTCCCCTTCCCTCCATTATGCCACTGTGGCCCCCACGCTCTCTGTTGCGGTTGCTGCCGGAAGGGCAGGGTCCTCCGTGCTCCGCCTGTTGTTCCTGTGACACAATGGGAATCGGTTACATACGGTTAGATGATGGTTCGCACCCATGCACTTGCGAGGGAGGAGGGAGGAAGGGAGGGAGGAAGAGGGAGTGAGGGAGAGGGACGGAGGGACGGAGGGGGGGGAGGAGAGAGAGGGGGGGTGGGAGGGAGGGTGGGAGAGGGAGGGAGGGAGAGGGACGGAGGGACGGAGAAAGAGGGGGGTGTAGGTGTAGGTGTAGCGTGACCTGACGATATAGGCTTTTCTTGGAAGCCGCACGCCCCGACGGTTGGCGGGAGGTCTCCGTCTAGCACTAGAGAGGCCCCTCACCCAAGGGCCCCTCCACGCGCTGTGTTTCTTGCCGGCTGGTTCGCTCTTTGTCGCGCCGCTCGCTGCACCCCGCGCACTACATGCTCGTGCCTCGCAACTTGGTGCCACCACTTAGTGGGCTTTGTACCACCACTTGGTGGGCTTTGTGCCACCACGCGGTGGACTTTGTGCCACCACTTGGTGGGCTTTGTGCCACCACGCGGTGGGCTTTGTGCCACCACGCGGTGGACTTTGTGCCACCACTTGGTGGGCTTTGTGCCACCACGCGGTGGACTTTGTGCCACCACGCGGTGGGCTTTGTGCTTCCTTGCGGTGAGCCGCGTGCCACCACATGGTGGACTCGGTGCTTCCACGCGCTGGGCTTTGTGCCACCACGTGGTGGGCTCGCTGGGTGCTGCAGGCAACCCCCGCCCGGTTACCAAACTAGGGGTGTCGAGGGTGCAGCACCAGCAGCACGTCAGGTGCAGCCGTTGTGCAGCAGCTGCTGCTTCCCCTTTCATGCTGCTGCACATGTTGTGTAGCTCACTGCAGCCAACCCCCGCCCCGTTACCAATCTAGGGGCTATGGGGGTGCTGCGTCAGCAGCACGTCAAGGGCAGCCCTCACGCTGCAGCACCTGCAGCCCTTCATGCTGCAGTACGCGTGCTGCAGCTGTCGGCAGCCAAACCCAGCTCGGTTATCTTTGCAGGGGCTGCGGGGTTGCTGCACCTGCAACACTTCCGGTGTGCTGCGGCTGCTGCAGCCACTTTCTTGCTGTAGTTAGTGGGCCGCAGCTCAGTGCAGCTGACCCCCGCCCCGTTACCAATGCAGGAGCTATGGGGGAAGCTGCATCGGCAGCACTTCAGCTGCCGCCCGAGTGTTGCAGCAGCTGTGGCTCGTTGGGTGCTGCAGCGTGTGTTGCAGCTCACTGCAGCCAACCCCCGCCCCGTTACCAATCTAGGGGCTATGGGGTGCTGGATCAGCAACGCACCAGGTGCAGCCCTCATGTTGCAGCAGCTGCAGCTCTTCACGCTGCAGTCCATGTGCTGTCCATGTGCTGCAGCTGACCGCAGCCAACCCCCCCGGTAGCAATCCAGCGGCTGTGGGGGTGCTGCTGCAGCACCACGTCAGGTGTGCTGCAGCTGCTGCAGCCACTGTCGTGCTGCAGTTCGTGGGCTGCAGCTGACCGCAGCCAACCCCCGCCCCGTTACCAATGCAGGAGCTATGGGGGTGCTGTGTCAGCGGCACTTCAGCTGCCGCCCTCGTGTGGCACCCGTACCTGTCATGGGCTCTGGCTGCGTCGTTGTTCACGTGCACGGCGCGGGGCTTGCTCGTAGCGTGCACTGCTCGGGGTGTGGGCGCTGGCGCGCTGCTCTGTTGGTGTGTACCCACCCCAGGTGCCGGTCGCTCCGCGTGTTTGAGGAGGACCGTGCGTGGAGGACGTCCTCCAGTCCTGGGATGAGCTGGCTCAGCGCTGGACGTCCAGCCGATGGTTACGGCGCTAGCTCCCCACCATGTTGGCATGGTGCCCGAGGCCGCGGGGTATGGGGCCGCCTGCCTCAGGGGGGCCACTTGGGGCTCGCTCTGCGCGTTGCCTCTTGCTGCCGGTGTGTGTTTGTGTGGCCTCCCTAGCCTGTTTGATGTAGGCTGTCGCGGGTCTTGGCGCAACGTCGGTGAGACGCGCTCAGAGTCCTCGCACAGGGAGGGCGGCCAAATTAGGCCTCATCCACAGGGCTGAGCCCGCCCGTGGGGTGGGTGGACCTTGTTCGCCGCGACAAGGGTGTGGCTCCGGGGGAGAGAGAGGGGGGGTGGGAGGGAGGGTGGGAGAGGGAGGGAGGAAGGGACCGCGGGAGGATATAGGTCAGTGGCATACGCCGCGGTGGGCGGCGGATGCAGGGACGAAGGGGCAGAGAGGAATGGGTGGCTGCATTCCGCACGTCCCCCCGCCGCACAGCCCACGTCCACGAGGCGAACATGGACCTGGAGACCGTGGAGGACATCAAGATCTACATCATCATCCACCGCGCGACGCCGCCGTTCCTGGACGCGCAGTATGTGTGTTGTGACCCCCCCCGTCTGCCGGTGCACGGCCGGTGTTGTCTCCGTGCCTGCCCCCGTCCCTATCCAGAGAAGCTGTCGGCGGGTGGGAGTATGCGGGTGGGCCGGCATGCGCGCAGAACAGGGCTTCTTTAGAATAATTAAAAACCAAAGGCAGGCCCCCCCCCCCCCCAGACCAAAGTGACCATCGCGGGAAAAAACGAAATTTACAATCGGGAAAATCTGGTCGGGCCATTTTTGGTACAGCAAGTTTTGGGTGGCACGCGTGACGCGTGGGGCGCGCGCGACACGACTTGGCACGTGCGGCACGCGTGACAAGCGTGTGGCACGTGTGACAAGCGTGTGGAACGTGTGGCTCTTGCCTTCCGCTTCAGGACGTTGCCACACCCCACCTCATGCCCCCGACGCCTGAGACAGTGTACCGTCGACATTCGTCGCCCCTCCCGCGTTTTGTGCGTGCCCCCCCCCCCGCCGGCCCTCCCCCGTACCCTGTGGCCCTGTGACAGGATCGACCTCGCGCGGGAGGGGGACGTCGAGCTGCCCGTCAAGGACCCCACGTGCGACATGGCCAAACTCGCTCGCGACGGTTCCGAGCTGCTGCGGAGGATGAGGTGTGCGGGCGCGTGCGGCGCGCCGCCGCCGCCGGGGCGGACCTCCTGGGCCCCCTGGCACCCGCCCCCCCCCCTCCCCTTTGACGAGACCCGCAGCGCTGGGCCTGTGAAAAAGGCGGTTGGTGGCAGCTGGCGTTTAACCGTCAGGAATGGGCCTGCACGAATAGCGGGCGGCGGTTACGAGACGGCGGTGTGCAGTGCTTTGCCTCGTGTGTGGGCTGCTGTTCCGGATGGGTCGCTTGAGTCTATCGGGCGCGCAGAGGAGGTTTGCTGTCGTCACCGCCAATGGCTGCCTCGTAACCGCCAACCGCTGCCTCGTAACCGCCAACCGCTGTCTCGTAACCGCCAACCGCGGGTGCACTACACGGAACAACCCCCCCCCCCCCCCACACACACGTAGTTCTGTGGGGGACGGGGGAGGGGTGTTCTGGCTGGTGAAGGCTGGTGGGGCACTGTGAAGCACACCCGATGTGCAGTGCGGTGGGTGGCCCCTCCCCCCCCTCCCCCACAGCACCGGACATCGGGTGGACTGTGGTGAATCGCGTCATCAAGGACCAGGTTTGCATGCACAGCGTGAAGTGCGCGTCAACCGGGATGCTGCGACTGGTCCCCGGTGTTGTCATCGTCATCGTCGTTGTCATGGGAGTAGGGGGGGGGGGGGGCGCGCGCAGTGATGTATTAGAACGGCCGTACACCGCAGGAGGAGGGGGGGTAGCCCCCCCCCGCCTGCCACCCCCCCCCCTCCTCCCCTTCCAATGTTTGAGGTTGACAGCCAAAATTTTGCTTCGGCGCCTTCGGTGCCAAGAGGATTTGCGCTTCAAAAATTTTCGGCCCGCCTTCGGCGGGGGACCATAGGGGGACCCTCGGAGGAGGGGGGGTCCCAGCCAAACCCCCCTCTCCCCTCCCCTTCGGCGGGGACCATAGGGGGACCCTGGGAGGAGGGGGGGGGTCCCAGCCAAACCCCCCTCTCCCCTCCCCTTCGGCGGGGACCATAGGGGGACCCTGGGAGGAGGGGGGGTCCCAGCCAAACCCCCCTCCCCCCCCTCCCCTTCGGCGGGGGCCATAGGGGGACCCTCGGAGGAGGGGGGGTCCCAGCCAAACCCCCCTCCCCCCTCCCCTTCGGCGGGGGCCATAGGGGGATCCTGGGAGGAGGGGGGGTCCCAGCCAAACCCCCCTCCCCCCTCCCCTTCGGCGGGGGCCATAGGGGGACCCTCAGAGGAGGGGGGGTCCCAGCCAAACCCCCCTCCCCCCCCTTTCAGACGCCCCCCCCTCCGCCCCTTCTAATAGATCGCTGGAGGGGGGGTCCGTTCGTGGCTTTGTGTCCGGGGGGAGGGGGCACCTCTCTTCCCCCCGGGCATGTGAGCTCAAATGGTTCGTTGGCAAACAGGTCCGGCGGTCAGTGCATAGCGGTGGTCAGCGACGTGCCGCTGCATGGCCACGGCATGTGCACGTGTGGGCGGCCTGTCCACCGGCATCTTCGCGCTCCATTCTTTGTGACAGAACCGTACCGATGGTCCTGTGGGCAGGGCTCCCCTTACCAAGTCGGCACCACCGGGGGTGGGCTGGGGGGGTCCCACAGCACCCCCCCCCTGGACCCCCACCCCTTCAAAAATTGGGCCAAATCGTCTTCCGGGCCTTTGGGCAATCAAAAATGTTCTCTGGCGCCTTCGGCGCCAATTAGTCTAGAGGAAAGAGTTTCTTCAGCTCCTGTGGCGCCTCTAAAACACCAGCACCACCGGGGCCGGGGGTAGACACGTGCACGGCAACACAGCGAGGCAGGCTATGGACGGCCTGAGGACGGAGGTGTGTGGACAGCAAAAACAGTCAAACGACCCCGGCAACAACCAGCACAACCCCCAATACGCCAACTACTGGGCGCCGCTGACGCGCAAACGGCACATCCCGCCACATCCAGCACAGCCCCAACACACCAACGACTGGGCTCCGCGAACGCGGAAACGACACCAGCAAGAGCACCGGCCGCAGCGGCCGACAAAACGCAGCGACCCGACGCAACATGCGAAGGGAAGACCGGGTGACTGTCCAGGGCCCCGTAAAGGAACAACAACCCGACGGAATGTCACAAAGGGGGGGGGGGTACCCCCCCCCCTTTCAAAGGAGCCCTGCGTGTAGGCCCCTGACGAGCCAAATTTCCTTCTGCAGTTTGTACTGACCGCCTCTTGTGCACACGTGCAATGGCCCAGAGTCCGTTCGGGGGGGTCTCGGGTGCAGTGGTGTCCATCTCCGTTTGGGGGCCTTTCTATTTGGAGTGGGGCCCCGCGCGCCCGTCGAGTGCCTTGTGCCCAGGGGGCCCCTTTGGGAACTGGATTTTTTTTTGTTAAGGACCGCCCCAAGGGGCCACCAACCCCCAACCACCAACTGCCGCTAACCGCCACCAGCGACCAACCGCCAACCGCCAACCACTGCCAACCGCGCCACCAACCACCAATCACCAATCCCCAACCACTATCCACCGCCAACCACCACCACCACCCGCCACCAACCGCCAGTCGCCAACCGCCAACCGCCAATCGCCACCAACCACCAACCGCCAACTGCCACCGTCTATGGTTAAACATATGAGCTACACGCGGTCTTTTTGCAAAAACTGCCGTGCAGGAACATTTTTTTTTCTCTTAAGGAGCCCCCCTGCTGATGCCCCTCGTTATCCCCTTTGCTTGCACCGCGCAGACAAATGCGGGAGAGAGAGAAGGGGGTGAAGGACAAGCTCAAGCTGGCGGGGACGCAACTCGGGGACATCATGGGGGTGAAGGAGGAGGACGAGGACGACGAGAAGAAGGTGCGGGAGGAGGTGGACAAGGCGAACCCAGGTCCGTGCGAGGGCTCAGGGCGTGCGGGGGTGCTGCGGGATGCGGTGGGTGATGGCCTCCGGCACCGGATGCCCCCCTCCCCCCGTCTGGGCCCTCCTGGGCCCGAGAGTGTGCCACATACCAGAGGGAGCTGAGAGGCTGTCGGCGGTGGCCGCTAGGACCGATTTTTTCGAAATTATGATTGTAGTCACTCGTGATGGCATTCAATTGCAATCGTGTTCGTTTTAGTCACTCGTGATCGCATTCAATTGCAATCGTGTTCGTTTTAGTCACTCGTGATCGCATTCAATTGCAATCGTGTTCAATCGCAACGGCATTCCATTGCAATCGTGTTTGGTCGCAAGTGCATTCCATTGTAATTGTTTGCGTTTGCACCCGCATTCGGATGGACTTGAATGGAAATGTAAGTGTATTCCATTGTGATTTGATTCAACGGTGATCAGATTTGGCACCGGCATTCGCCAGCTCAGACGAGGTCCAGGTCCTACAGAGCGGTGCGGTGGATGCAGCCGTTTCTTACCGAGTTCGCGAGGGAACAGTAATACCGAGTGGCCGCGCGCGCAGGGCGCGGCCTGAACGAAGCGCAGAGCCGCTGCCGGACGCCAGTGGCAAGTCTGACTGTGATCGTCATCCATTGCAACTGCCATCCAAGTGCCAATCCGTTGAATTGTAAATTGTGTTCAATGGCAATCGCATTCCATTGCAATGCATTGGTCCTACCGAACGCCCGACTGCGTTCAGTCGTCGCCGTATTCAATTGCATTCGATTGTGCACGCGTTCCGCTGTGCGGGTGTGCACGCCGCCGGACCCGTGCGCCTCGTGTCACGAAGGGAGTGGCCGACCTGAACGCGACTGGGCCTCACGCACACGGAAACGCTGCGAGACATGAGATGGACGACCTGACCGCGGGGGGGAATGTACAACAAGAACCGTAACACGACCCCCGCAACCACCAGCACAACCCCCGGTACGCCAGCTACGGGGATCCGCCACAAGGAACACCGGCCGCCGCGGCCGACAGAACGCAGCGACCCGACGCAACGTGCGAAGGGAAGAACGGGCGACCGTAAAGAAACTGCAACCGGACGGGATGTCGCACAGGGGGGGCTGACGCGTGCGCGACGCAGGGGATGGGGGGAGGGGGGCGCTGGGCCCCGGAGGCGGGAGGAGGCGGGGGAGGGGGCGGTGCGGCTCGGAGCGTGGGGCCTGCGGTGTGCACCGGCGTCGCGTTTCTGTCAGAGGACGAGGACCCGACCGAAGCGGAGAACCAGCGGCTGTTCCAGAAGATCCAGACGCAGCGGCAGGGCCTGCCCATCCGCCAGTGCAGAGACGAGTTGATGACGCAGGTGCGCGTGCGGAGGGCCGCCTACGAGGCAGCCCCCCTCCCACACACACGACGGGCGTTTCATACCGTTACATACCCCCCCTTCCCCCCCACACACAGACACCACCCCCCCACACACACGTCCTGGGGACTTCAAAGGCTCATATCCCCGTCCACACATACCTCGTCCCCCCCGCCCCTGCACCCCCCCCCCCCCCCCCCCACACCCCTACCCCCTTCGCAGGCTAACATGAGAAGAGGGGGGGGGGTCTGGGACCGAAAAGTGTGTGTACCGAAAATGGCCCGACCGGATTTTCCCAACGGTAAATTTCGTTTTTTCCCGCGATGGTCCCTTTGTACGGGCTGTGGGCTGCGCAAAACGGCCGGTTTTAGGTCACTTTTTTTTATTAAATATCGTGACCTTTTTTGTGACCAAAAGGGGGGGGGGTCCGGGCCGGACCCCCCCCCCCCAGTTATATCCGCCCCTGCAACGTACCCCCCCCCCCCCAACAGCCGCACGCAGCCCCGGAGGCGCGCCCTCACAAAGCACAGCCCAAGTGCGTGCAACAGGAAGTACCCACCGGCAGACCTGCACCCCCTTCGACGGTTAACCCTCCCCTCAGACCCCCCCCTGCAGGCCAGGCGGGGGGGGCGGAGGTGTGAGCGGCCGATGGGCACCGCCACCCGCGGCGGTTGCCGCGGCGGTTGGGGGCGGTTGCTGTCGGTTGAAGACGCCGCCATGGCTGGCACTTGCCGTCAGGGCCATGGGCTGGCACCCCTGGCGGAGGGGCGGGGCACCGCCCCGCCCTTTTCTGGTGCGTCCATGCCCCACCCCTCCCCTTCCGGCGAGCAAAATGCGAGGGAACTGGGTTAAGGAAAGGGTAAGGGGGAGTGGCGGGAGGGTGGCGTGGGGCATGGAATCGCTTGAAGGGGGGGAGGGGGGCGCTCCGTCCCCAACGCTCCGGCCCTAACTCTACCCGAAAGGCATTCCCATACCCCAACACCAGCCCCCAACCGCATTGCCAACCGCCAGTAACCCCCCCCCCCCAACCGCTTTCACAGTCCCCTGTGACCGCTCTGCAACCGCTGTGGACTTGCCCCGAATGCAGCACTTCGTACGGAGGTGGGAGACCACTTGGACCGCTTTTGGGCTTTTTGGTCCATGTCCACACCCAACTACTGGGGCCCTGCCACACACAGAGACACAGGGACGGCGAGGGGCACGAAATGGGTATAATGGCCCAAATGGTATGGTATGGTATGGAATGGAATGGGTGCTGCCGTTGCTTCCTTGCACCTGGGTATAGGGCCCAGGCAAGGGGTGGGGGGAATGGAGGTCCGCAATTTTTCGCAATTTCCCGCAATTTCGCAATCTCCCGCAACTTTTCGCTTGGATTCGCCCCCCCCCCCCCCCACGACTGCCATCCCCCCCCCCGGCCCAGGTTGGTGGATTGGCTTCTGCGTGGAAGGGGGGGGGGGTTGACGTTGTAGTCAGGGTGCATACCTTTTGCGCAACAGGAGCGGGAGCCCATCAGGGGCAGACCAGCCGTGAGGGGGAAAAGGACATATGCTGGACGGCCGGGACAGCGCGTGGAGGAACAGGGCACCTGGGCCTCACAGAAACACAGCGAGGCAGGCTATGGACGGCCTGTGGACAGCAAAAACAGTCAAACGACCCCGGCAACAACCAGCACATCCACAATACGCCAATTATTGGGCGCCGCTGACACGCAAACGGCACACCATGCCACATTCAGCACAGTCCCCAACACACCAACGACTGGGCTCCACAAACGCGGAAACGACACCAGCAGGAGCACCGGCCGCAGCGGCCGACAGAACGCAGCGACCCGACGCAACATGCGAAGGGAAGAGCGGGTGACCGTCCAGGGCCCCGTAAAGGAGCAACAACCTGACGGAATGTCACACAGGGGGGGGGGGGGGTTGACGTTGTAGTCAGGGTGCATCCCCCTCCGCTCCCCACTCTCTGTAGCCCCTCCCTGTGGAGGTTGAGTTGGAAGAAGGTTCGGGGGGGCTGGGGCGAAGGTGTAGTGCGTTTGCCAGTTGGTGCCTGGTCCAACGCCGTTGGGTGTGGGTTGTGGAGGCGTGCCTCCGGGCACAGGGCACGGAGAGGCGTGCAATCCCCCCACCCTCCCTGCCACTTCTATGGCTGCAAATCCCACAGCAAAGGCGGTTTTTCGGTGGCTGGAACGTTGCGTGAGGGGAGGGCTGGGGCAGGGATGCATTAGAAGGGAAGGGGCCTCAGAGGCGGCCCCAGGAGCGGTTAAGTAGGCGGTTGGAGGAGGTTGCGAAAGCGTTTGGGGGCGGTTACTGTCGGTTACAAATGCCATTGCAGCTGGGCGTAGTAGACAGTGGCTGGGCATAGGCGAGGAAGGGGGGTTTACCTCCCCCCCTTCCCATGCATCCCTGGGGTAGGGGGGCATTGGAACGGGGCAGAGGTCCCCCCACCTCTCCGCCAAGGGCGCCCAGTCTGCGTCCAGCCACTGTCTCCCTGACCGCAGGAGCTAGCCTTAACGGCATTTCTAACTGACAGCAACCACCCCCAACCAGCTCCTTCATTCGTTAGCCGTTGCAAGCATTTTGATGAACGGTTGTTTTGGCTGAACACACCCCCTCGGCGTACTACGGCGGGGCCGTCGCACGCGCGTCCACGTTCTGTGGTGCCGCCGCAGAGAGGCCGTGCACTGCGGCGGGCCCGAATGATGCGGGGCCTGTACCAGGGACCCCTTGGAGCCCCCCCCCCCCCCCTCTTCCAGGGCGCCCAGCCACCATCTCCCTGACGCCAAGTGCCAGCCTCAATGGCATTTGTAACCGACAGTAACCGCCCCAACCGCTTCGGCAACCTCCTCCAACCGCCTGTCTAACCGCTTCTGGGGCCGCCTCTGAGGCCCCTTCCCTTCGAATGCATCCCTGGCCTGTACCCCCCCCCTCGGCCCGGTGCCACTGCCCCGCCCCCCGCCCCCCGCCCCAACTGCGCAGATCCGCGACAACAAAGTGCTGGTGATCGTGGGGGAGACCGGGTGCGGCAAGACCACGCAGCTGACGCAGTACCTGCACGACGCGGGCTACACGAAGATCGGCAAGATCGGCTGCACGCAGCCCCGGCGCGTGGCCGCGATGTCCGTGGCGAAGCGTGTGAGCGAAGAGTTTGGGTGTCCGCTGGGCGGTGTGTCGTGACGTGACGCGTTGTTGGAGGGCCCCACAGGGGCGGCGTGTTGGGGGGGGAGGGGGTGTTCAGTGCAGTGCCGCACCCCATCTCCATTTGGCGCTGGTCACTGGTCTCATTTTGCGGTTTGCCCCGCGAACGCTTTCCGCGAGCCGGACGCGCCGCCGCCGCGCCCTTTTTGCGAGCCGGACGCGCCACCGCCGCGCGCTTTTCGCGAGCCGGACGCGCCGCCGCCGCGCGCTTTTCGCGAGCCGAACGCGCCGCCGCGCGCTTTTCGCGAGCCGGACGCGCCGCCGCCGCGCCCTTTTCGCGAGCCGGACGCGCCGCCGCGCGCTTTTCGCGAGCCGGACGCGCCGCCGCCGCGCCCTTTTCACGAGCCGGACGCGCCGCCGCGCGCTTTTCGCGAGCCGGACGCGCCGCCGCCGCGCAGACCAATTCACACGAAGGTGCAGAAGGGGTGCAAGCTCCGCATCGGAGGCTGATCGAGTGCCCTCTGCTCCCGAGTCCCGACCCGCCGCCCATCGGGTGTTGTGTGACGCCCCCAGTGCGGGGGGCGGCGCACATTGCCCCCTCTGCGCTCCTCCCGCGGCCCTTGCGGCTCAGATGAGGGCTGGTGACGGGCTGTCCGCGACGGGACCCCCGGGCGATGGTTTTCATGTGTCGACTGCTGGCGACACTGCCACGTCAACGTGCCGATGGGGTCATGGTCCCATAACGTTTGCTGTGGCCCGGGGATCGGGTGCATTGCGACCGGGGACCCCCCCCTCCCCTGACCCCCCCTCCCCCTCCGCACGCGCCAGTCCCTGACCCCTCCTGCCCCTTTGGCGTGACGGTCCGTCCTGCCGAACCGCTTCTGTCCGGCCCCAACTGCCCTTCAACAGCGCCGGGGGGGGGGGGAACAGGGCACCTGGGCCTCACAGAAACACAGCGAGGCAGGGCTATGGACGGCCTGTGGACAGAGGTGTGTGGACAGCAAAAACAGTCAAACGACCCCGCCAACAACCAGCACATCCTCAATACGCCAATTATTGGGCTCCGCGAACGCGGAAACGACACCAGCAGGAGCACCGGCCGCAGCGGCCGACAGAACGCAGCGACCCGACGCAACATGCGAAGGGAAGAACGGGTGACTGTCCAGGGCCCCGTAAAGAAACAGCAACGCGACGGAATGTCACACAGGGGGGGGGGGGGGGCTTGAGGCCCGCAATTTATCGCAACTTCGCAATGTTCACACAATCTTTACGCAGTTTGCACAACAGGAGCAGGAGTCCATCAGGGGCAGACCAGCCGTGAGGGAGAAAAGGACATATGGTGGATGGCCCAGACAGCGCGTGGAGGAACAGGGCACCTGGGCCTCAGGGCACCTGGGCCTCACACGGAAACGCAGCGAGGCAGGCTATGGACGGCCTGTGGATGGAGGTGTGTGGTCAGCAAAAACAGTCAAACGACCCCGGCAACAACCAGCACAACCCTCAATACGCCAATTATTGGGCGCCGCTGACGCGCAAACGGCACATCCCGCCACATTCAGCACAGCCCCAACACACCAACGACTGGGCTCCGCGAACGCGGAAACGACACCAGCAAGAGCACCGGCCGCAGCGGCCGACAGAACGCAGCGACCCGACGCAACATGCGAAGGGAAGAACGGGTGACTGTCCAGGGCCCCGTAAAGGAGCAACAACCCGACGGAATGTCACACAGGGGGGGGGGGGGCTTGAGGCCCGCAATTTATCGCAACTTCGCAATGTTCACACAATCTTTACGCTGTTTGCTGCAATTTTTCCGCCATTGCTTTGTGCTTGTCCCCCTCGCGTGCTTGTTGGT
>OZ038392.1:5355651-5360647 GCA_964036045.1 Eutreptiella sp. 'Long Island Sound 2002'
GGGGGTCCGCCAGATCACCCCCCCCCTTCCCTCGTGGATGAGCACATCCCTTGACGTGAGGTGCGGTGCGGTGCGGTGAGGTGCATGCGCCAAGGGAAAAGGGCCGGTGCGGTCCCGCATTCGTCCCTCATGCGGCCGCTCCTGCGTTGTTTTGTTGTTCCAGCGGCGGCAGTGGTCGAGGGTCCGACCCGAGGCGTGCGCCGCCGCCGTCCCAGTCCCCCGTCTCGTGCCCCCCCTCGTCGCTGCCATCGTCCCTCGGATCGCAGGGACCTCAAACTTATCGTCACCTCCGCCACGATGGACGCCGACAAGTTCTCTCAATTCTTCGGCAGCGTCCCCATCTTTTACATCCGAGGTACAGGGCATGGGCGAGCGCTGGGGATGCCACTGGGGTGGTCCGTTGGGCGGTCGTTGGGCCCCAGGCCTGTCCTCAAGAACCCCAATCTTTTGTCGTTAAGGACAGCCCCGAAGGACCAACCGCCAACCGCCAACCGCCACCAACTGCCAACCGCCAATCGCCAATCGCCAACCGCCAACCATTGTTCTACACGGCTTCTGTGGTCATGTGTCTCGCCCATGTCTTGACCATGAAGCAGAGAGCGTCCCCGTGAACGTTCGTTGCTGTTGGCGTTACGAACCCCCCCCTTTTTTTTCCTTTGAAGGACAGCCCTGGTGAGCACTAGGCCAACCCAGGATCACTGTTTCCCCGATGGTCATCACGGGACGGTGGTCAAGTTGCTCCCGCTGACTCTTAGGGCTGGGATTCGAGTGCTGGCACGGCGGTACCCGTGTGTCCACCAGAGATTTGTGGTTTCGGTTTCGTTCGCACGGATGTCCCTTCTTGCTTTTTGTCGTGTTTGTTTGCTTCCCCCGTGCGACTCCGTAAGGTTCAACCGCACTGAATGTCAGACGAATCATTGTGCAAGTGTCGTCAGGGGCTTGTTTTAGTGGTCTTTTGCCAGGCCCCAGATCTTCCCCCCCTCGCTCTATGATGCTTGCGGAAAAAGAAGCAAAAAGTATTGTTTTAGTGAAAATACAATTGCGCTTTATGAATTGTTTTTTTTATGCAAAGCGCTGTAAGAAGAAGACTGTGTTTTTTTGATTCATTGAACTTTTTCCGATTGTGAATTTTTATGATGTGAACTAAATTAATTAGATTAAGCCAAATGAAATTGATTAAACTACATTCTTGTACTCGTTCTTGTTCTTCTTAAACTACATACATTTTTTATCATTCTCAAGTCTTTCAAATTAGATTTAAGTAATCAAATTAGACCAAATTGCAAAATGCACGCCTTTTTATTCTTCTGGTTGCATTCTGCTCTGTGCATCCCCCTTCCGTGTTACAGGGCGCACGTTTCCCGTGGAGGTGCGGTACACCAAGACCCCCGTCAACGACTACGTGGACGCTGCGGTGAAGCAGGCGGCCGCCATTCACTTGGGGGGGGCTCCGGGCGACATCCTTATCTTCATGACCGGGCAGGTTCGTGCCTCGCAACCATCGGTCCGGGGCCCAGCGCGGTATTCACGGCGCGCGCGCGTACGCACACACGGGCGCGCGCGCACGCAGGTGCTTGCACGCAGTAACACATGCTGGGGGACAAAAAACTGCACTTTGTGCAGACCACTGTACAATAGGGGGTGTCTTGAAGAAGCCCAATAAATACTTTTTTTGTTAAGAACCGCCCTTAAGGACCGCCCCCAGGGACCACCAACCACCAACCGCCAACCGCCGCCAACCCCCAACCACGTACGCATGAGCGCAGGCGCGCGCGCGCACATAGACACGACCGACCGACCGACAGACAGACAGACAAACGGGAGTTGCACGAGCTAATTGCCATGGCATCAGAGCGCTGGGGTCTGTACTGTCCCTACTATACTGCCACCCTGTACCGTGAATAGGGACGGGGGCTCCATCCCAACAGTCTGTGCAATAACTCTGTCCAGTCGCTCTCTGTACCGTCACTCTATGCCCGCCACGCTGTCCCCTCACTCTAAACCGTCACTCCGTACCTGTACCCTCCACACCACCACCGTCATTTTGTACCCTCCGCCGCACACCATCGCTCTACTTTGTCACTCTGTTCCATTTCGTTCCTCTATTTCGGGGGAAAGTGGTGAGGGAGTGCTGGTCCTTGGCCCCGCCCCAGGGCCCGGCTTGCCCTTGGAGGGGGCAGTCCCCTATGCACTTGGTACCCAGTGGCAACCCAAACTGGGGATCCCCCTGCAGAGTTTTGGGGTCTGTGGTCGCCGCCGGGTCGGCACTAGTCTCATTGGGGCCCTTTGCGACACCCTGCCTTTTCCGGCTTGCCATTGTCGATAGTTGCCTGGCCACATCACAATCCCGTCCAAGCCCCCTTTGTCCCCGGTGCGCTCCGCAGTGGTGTGTTCGGTGGACCGAGTGTTGTCCAAGGCGCATCGGGACGCCCAACCCACCCTGCGGTGGGGCGTTTTTGTCGCACCCAAACTGCCGCAGGACCGGTCGGTTTACCCGGCTGATTCAAGGAGTCCAGGCCACGGGCTGATCACAGTAGCAGGCCCAGGCAGGGGCGCATTAGAGCGGAGGGGGGATGTGGGGGGGAGGGGGGGTTGGACCCGCGCGCAGGGTCTGGATGCAGGGAACAAACAGACAAAGGCAAACCAGAGGTAATGCACTCCACAGTACTGCGGGGGGGGGGGGGGTTGGCACAAGGCCTCGGTATCACATTGTTTGCCTTTGGCGGCGCCTATTGGCCTCTCGCCACTGCTCATTCTGACCCTCCGTGGGCCCGAACGTGTTTTGGTTGTGTCAACGGAGCCCCCGGATGACTTGTCCTGTTTGACTACTCCGGGGGTTGCCCGTGCCATTGACCAGGGGCATCCCGATGCACCCTCCGAGTCCATGCGGGGGTTTGCTGACTCCAGCACTGACTTGAGCGCGCTGGGGTGCGCATCTGCAGGATCATTTTCCTGACAGGGGCTTCGAACAAACACAATGATTCTTTCCCATTTTTCCTTTCCTTGTTCTCCTTCTGCGGGGGGGGGGGGGGCTGTGGGTTGGCTGCGACGCCATGCAGCACGGCACCGTGGCATGTGCGCATCTTGGCACATTCCTCGCGTGTCGCCGTGTAGTGGCTCGTGCGGTGACTGGCCCCGTGACGGGGGAGCATTGCGGTCCCTTAGGCCAAGCAACATGCACATCCCAGTTTGGTGGGCTGGGGAGGGGGGTGCCGGTTGAAGAATGAGACTTCCAGAGATATGTCTGACATTGTGTGGGATCGGTACCATCGCGCCAGTGGAACGAGTAACTGCGGTTGGTCGTCGGCCAACCGCCGTCGGTCGAGTGTCAACCGCCAACAGTTACACAAATCCCGCCACCAATACCCTCCGGCCGTCCTTAGTGACAAAAACAGAAATGCTCGGGGGCGCAGCCGGGCCCGGTCCTTGTATGCGACCCAGGCCTTTGCTGAGTGGCTGGTCCATACTACACCGCCGGGGGGGTCGGGGGGGTGCCTCTTCTGTCACGGCGAAAGGCGCCCATGGCACTGTCACTGAACAGCTGTTGGTTCTGAATTTCTTGCGCTGCAGCCCCGTGCCTGTGTGGTAAGGGTTGGCATTCAACATCCGCATCCCACGGCGGAGGGCGGGCGGGGGGGGGGGGGGGGGCACTGGGCACCGCGAATGCGGAAACGACACCAGCAGGAGCACCGGCCGCAGCGGCCGACAGAACGCAGCGACCCGACGCAACATGCGAAGGGAAGAACGGGTGACTGTCCAGGGCCCCGTAAAGAAACAACAACCCGACGGAATGTCACACGGGGGGGGGGGGGGGACCGTTGGTATTTGGGGTGACGCTCAGCCCTGCCAACCGCTTCCGCCCGCCCCCAGCGGCCCTCCCCCCAGTCCGTACCCGCCGGGCATCGCCTCCCAACCGCTGTCCCAACCGCCGGTAACTGCCCCCGCAACCGCACCTGAAACCCCCCAAGGGGCCCGTCCCCCCCCCCCCCCCGGCGCCTCGCCCTCCGCGTCCCGCGATCTCTCGCAGGAGGACATCGAGTGCACGTGCTACGCCCTGAACCAGCGGATGTTGGAGGTCAGCAAAGGTCACCTCCGTGCCGGCCCCGGCCGCGCTGCACTCTTCAGGCCCCCCTCGCTGGGCAACGCCCATCCTGTTCTCGGGGTCATGCCTCGCTCCGGGTGGAATTCGGGTGGAATCGGCGCGGCTGAAACCGGGAGAAACAGCGGGTTCGAAACGATGGGTCAGGCTGGGGTGCCCCCCGTTGTACTCCCAAATGGTGCACATCTGGGCCTTAGCGGGCCCAGCGGCCGCGACACTGATTTCCGCTGCACGCGCGCGCGCGGCGCGACGCGCAAAACTGTTTCCGTTTCAAGAGGTCGCGAAGTTGTTGTGGTTTCGTGTCGTGCCGCATGTCCAATAGCGGCACTCATTTTGTGGGGGTGCCCGATCACCCGCGTCACTTGTACAAACGCATCGGGGGGGGCATGGCGGCCTGGGGGTTGCAGCGCCGGGCAGAACGCCGCACCGACGTGCTGTGCGGTGCTGCGAGACGATCGTGTGACCGGCAGATGTGGAAATGCAAACGGGGGCCCCCATCGTAATGCAACTCCGGTCTCCGGGACGCTCGCACCTTCGCAGAGCGCCGGCCGGCGAGTAACTGCGGTTGGTCGTCGGCCAACCGCCGTCGGCTGAGCGCCAACCGCCGTCGGTCGAGTGTCAACCGCCAACAGTTACACAAATCCCGCCACCAATACCCTCCGGCCGTCCTTAGTGACAAAAACAGAAATGCTCGGGGGCGCAGCCGGGCCCGGTCCTTGTATGCGACCCAGGCCTTTGCTGAGTGGCTGGTCCATACTACACCGCCGGGGGGAGCGGGGGTCAGAGGCCAAAAAAAAGGTTTGTGCACCTATAATCGGCCTCCAAGTTCGGGTCCCTTTGATAAATTTCTTTTTTTTTCCTGAGGAAAGTTTTTCTGATGTGGGTTGGGTTGGTGGG
>OZ038392.1:5960847-6158347 GCA_964036045.1 Eutreptiella sp. 'Long Island Sound 2002'
CGGGAAGCACCGGAACATGTTCCGGAAGCACCGGAACATGTTCCGGAAGCGCCGGAACATGTTCCGGAAGCGCTGGAACATGTTCCGGAAGGACCGGAACATGTTCCGGAAGGACCGGAACATGTTCCGGAAGCGCCGGAACATGTTCCGGAAGCACCGGAACATGTTCCGGAAGCGCCGGAACATGTTCCGGGAGGACCGGAACATGTTCCGGAAGCGCCGGAACATGTTCCGGAAGGACCGGAACATGTTCCGGAAGCACCCGAACATGTTCCGGAAGGACCGGAACATGTTCCGGAAGGACCGGAACATGTTCCGGAAGCACCGGAACATGTTCCGGAAGCGCCGGAACATGTTCCGGAAGCGCCGGAACATGTTCCGGAAGCACCGGAACATGTTTCCGAAGCGCCGGAACATGTTCCGGAGGCACCGGAACATGTTCCGGAAGCGCCGGAACATGTTCAGAATCGCCGGAACATGTTCCGGAAGCGCCGGAACATGTTCCAGAAGCACCGGAACATATTCCGGAAGCACCGGAACATGTTCCGGAAGCGCCGGAACGTGTTCCGGAAGGACCGGAACATGTTCCGGAAGGACCGGAACATGTTCCGGAAGGACCGGAACATGTTCCGGAAGGGCCGGAACATGTTCCGGAAGCGCCGGAACATGTTCCGGAAGCGCCGGAACATGTTCCGGAAGGACCGGAACATGTTCCGGAATAGCTGGAACATGTTCCGGAAGCACCTGAACATGTTCCGGAAGCACCGGAACATGTTCCGGAAGCGCCGGAACATGATCCGGAAGCGCCGGAACATGTTCCGGAAGCACCGGAACATGCTCCGGAAGCGCTGGAACATGTTCCGGAAGGACCGGAACATGTTCCGGAAGCACCGGAACATGTTCCGGAAGCGCCGGAACATGTTCCGGAAGGACCAGAACATGTTTCCGGGAGCACTCGAACATGTTCCGGAAGGACCGGAACATGTTCCGGAAGGACCGGAACATGTTCCGGAATCGCTGGAACATGTTCCGGAAGGACCGGAACATGTTCCGGAAGGGCCGGAACATGTTCCGGAAGGGCCGGAACATGTTCCGGAAGCGCCGGAACATGTTCCGGAAGGACCGGAACATGTTCCGGAATCGCTGGAACATGTCCCGGAAGCACCGGAACATGTTCCGGAAGCACCGGAACAGGTTCAGGAAGCGCCGGAACATGTTCCGGAAGCACCGGAACATGTTCCGGAAGGACCGGAACATGTTCCGGAAGCGCCGGAACATGTTCGGGAAGGACCGGAACATGTTCCGGAAGCGCCGGAACATGTTCCGGAAGGACCGGAACATGTTCCGGAAGCGCCGGATCATTTTCCGGAAGCGCCGGAACATGTTCCGGAAGCGCCGGAACATGTTCCGGAAGCGCCGGAACATGTTCGGGAAGCACCGGAACATGTTCCGGAAGCACCGGAACATGTACCGGAAGCGCCGGAACATGTTCCGGAAGCGCCGGAACATGTTCCGGAAGCGCCGGAACATGTTCCGGAAGCACCGGAACATGTTCCGGAAGCACCGGAACATGTTCCGGAAGGATCGGAACATGTTCCGGAAGCACTCGAACATGTTCCGGAAGGACCGGAACATGTTCCGGAAGCGCCGGAACATGTTCCGGAATCGCTGGAACATGTTCCGGAAGCACCGGAACATGTTCCGGAAGCACCGGAACATGTTCCGGAAGGACCAGAACATGTTCCGGAAGGACCGGAACATGTTCCGGAAGGAGCGGAACATGTTCCGGAATCGCTGGAACATGTTCCGGAAGCACCGGAACATGTTCCGGAAGCACCGGAACATGTTCCGGAAGCACCGGAACATGTTCCGGAAGCGCCGGAACATGTTCCGGAAGGACCGGAACATGTTCCGGAAGCGCCGGATCACGCTCCGAAAGCGCCGGAACATGTTCCGGAAGCACCGGAACATGTTCGGGAAGCACCGGAACATGTTCAGGAAGCACCGGAACATGTTCCGGAAGGGCCGGAACATGTTCCGGAAGCGCCGGAACATGTTCCGGAAGCGCCGGAACATGTTCCGGAAGGACCGGAACATGTTCCGGAATCGCTGGAACATGTTCCGGAAGCACCGGAACATGTTCCGGAAGGACCGGAACATGTTCCGGAAGCGCCGGAACATGTTCCGGAAGGACCGGAACATGTTCCGGAAGCGCCGGAACATGTTCCGGAAGCACCGGAACATGTTCCGGAAGCGCCGGATCATGTTCCGAAAGCGCCGGAAGATGTTCCGGAAGCGCCGGAAGATGTTCCGGAAGCGCCGGAACATGTTCGGGAAGCACCGGAACATGTTCCGGAAGCACCGGAACATGTTCCGGAAGGGCCGGAACATGTTCCGGAAGCGCCGGAACATGTTCCGGAAGGACCGGAACATGTTCCGGAAGCGCCGGAACATGTTCGGGAAGGACCGGAACATGTTCCGGAAGCGCCGGAACATGTTCCGGAAGGACCGGAACATGTTCCGGAAGCGCCGGAACATGTTCCGGAAGCGCTGGAACATGTTCCGGAAGCACCGGAACATGTTCCGGAAGCACCGGAACATGTTCCGGAAGGACCGAAGCACTCGAACATGTTCCGGGAGGACCGGAACATGTTCCGGAAGGACCGGAACATGTTCCGGAATCGCTGGAACATGTTCCGGAAGCACCGGAACATGTTCCGGAAGCGCCGGAACATGTTCCGGAAGGACCGGAACATGTTCCGGAAGCGCCGGATCATGTTCCGAAAGCGCCGGAACATGTTCCGGAAGCGCCGGAACATGTTCCGGAAGCGCCGGAACATGTTCGGGAAGCACCGGAACATGTTCCGGAAGCGCCGGAACATGTTCCGGAAGCGCCGGAACATGTTCCGGAAGCGCCGGAACATGTTCCGGAAGCGCCGGAACATGTTCCGGAAGGACCGGAACATGTTCCGGAATCGCTGGAACACGTTCCGGAAGCACCGGAACATGTTCCGGAAGGACCGGAACATGTTCCGGAAGCGCCGGAACATGTTTCGGAAGGACCGGAACATGTTCCGGAAGCGCCGGAACATGTTCCGGAAGGACCGGAACATGTTCCGGAAGCGCCGGATCATGTTCCGAAAGCGCCGGAACATGTTCCGGAAGCGCCGGAACATGTTCCGGAAGCGCCGGAACATGTTCGGGAAGCACCGGAACATGTTCCGGAAGGGCCCGAACATGTTCCGGAAGCGCCGGAACATGTTCCGAAAGGACCGGAACATGTTCCGGAAGCACCGGAACATGTTCCGGAAGGGCCGGAACATGTTCCGGAAGCGCCGGAACATGTTCCGGAAGGACCGGAACATGTTCCGGAAGCGCCGGATCATGTTCCGAAAGCGCAGGAACATGTTCCGGAAGCGCCGGAACATGTTCGGGAAGCACCGGAACATGTTCCGGAAGCACCGGAACATGTTCCGGAAGGACCGGAACATGTTCCAGAAGCGCCGGAACATGTTCCGGAAGGACCGGAACATGTTCCGGAATCGCTGGAACATGTTCCGGAAGCACCGGAACATGTTCCGGAAGGACCGGAACATGTTCCGGAAGCGCCGGAACATGTTCCGGAAGGACCGGAACATGTTCCGGAAGCGCCGGAACATGTTCCGGAAGGACCGGAACATGTTCCGGAAGCGCCGGATCATGTTCCGAAAGCGCCGGAACATGTTCCGGAAGCGCCGGAACATGTTCGGGAAGCACCGGAACATGTTCCGGAAGCGCCGGAACATGTTCCGGAAGCGCCGGAACATGTTCCGGAAGCGCCGGAACATGTTCCGGAAGGACCGGAACATGTTCCGGAATCGCTGGAACATGTTCCGGAAGCACCGGAACATGTTCCGGAAGCGCCGGAACATGTTCCGGAAGCGCCGGAACATGTTCCGGAAGCACCGGAACATGTTCCGGAAGCGCCGGAACATGTTCCGGAAGCGCCGGAACATGTTCCGGAAGGACCGGAACATGTTCCGGAAGCACCGGAACATGTTCCGGAAGCACCGGAACATGTTCCGGAAGCACCGGAACATGTTCCGGAAGCGCCGGAACACGTTCCGGAAGCGCCGGAACGTGTTCCGGAAGCGCCGGAACATGTTCCGGAAGGACCGGAACATGTTCCGGAAGCACCCGAACATGTTCCGGAAAGACCGGAACATGTTCCGGAAGGACCGGAACATGTTCCGGAAGCACCAGAACATGTTCCGGAAGCGCCGGAACATGTTCCGGAAGCACCGGAACATGTTCCGGAGGCGCCGGAACATGTTCCGGAAGCGCCGGAACACGTTCCGGAATCGCCGGAACATGTTCCGGAAGCGCCAGAACATGTTGCGGAAGCGCCGGAACATGTTCCGGAAGCGCCGGAACATGTTCCGGAGGCACCGGAACATGTTCCGGAAGCGCCGGAACATGTTCCGGAAGGACCGGAACATGTTCTGGAAGCGCCGGAACATGTTCCGGAAGCACCGGAACATGTTCTGGAAGCACCGGAACATGTTCCGGAAGCGCCAGAACGTGTTCCGGAAGGACCGGAACATGTTCCGGAAGGACCGGAACATGTTCCGGAAGCACCGGAACATGTTCCGGAAGCGCCGGAACATGTTCCGGAAGCGCCGGAACATGTTCCGGAAGCACCGGAACATGTTCCAGAAGCGCCGGAACATGTTCCGGAAGGACCGGAACATGTTCCGGAAGCACTCGAACATGTTCCGGAAGGACCGGAACATGTTCCGGAAGGACCGGAACATGTTCCGGAATCGCTGGAACATGTTCCGGAAGCACCGGAACATGTTCCGGAAGCACCGGAACATGTTCCGGAAGCGCCGGAACATGTTCCGGAATGACCGGAACATGTTCCGGAAGCGCCGGATCATGTTCCGGAAGCGCCGGAACATGTTCCGGAAGCGCCGGAACATGTTCCGGAAGCGCCGGAACATGCTCGGGAAGCACCGGAACATGTTCCGGAAGCACCGGAACATGTTCCGGAAGCGCCGGAACATGTTCCGGAAGCGCTGGAACATGTTCCGGAAGGACCGGAACATGTTCCGGAAGGACCGGAACATGTTCCGGAAGCGCCGGAACATGTTCCGGGAGGACCGGAACATGTTCCGGAAGCGCCGGAACATGTTCCGGAAGGACCGGAACATGTTCCGGAAGCACCCGAACATGTTCCGGAAGGACCAGAACATGTTCCGGAAGCACCGGAACATGTTCCGGAAGCACCGGAACATGTTCCGGAAGCGCCGGTACATGTTCCGGAAGCGCCGGAACATGTTCCGGAAGCACCGGAACATGTTCCGGAAGCGCCGGAACATGTTCCGGAATCGCCGGAACATGTTCCGGAAGCGCCGGAACATGTTCCAGAAGCACCGGAACATGTTCCGGAAGCGCCGGAACATGTTCCAGAAGCACCGGAACATGTTCCGGAAGCACCGGAACGTGTTCCGGAAGCGCCGGAACGTGTTCCGGAAGGACCGGAACATGTTCCGGAAGGGCCGGAACATGTTCCGGAAGGACCGGAACATGTTCTGGAAGGGCCGGAACATGTTCCGGAAGCGCCGGAACATGTTCCGGAAGCGCCGGAACATGTTCCGGAAGGACCGGAACATGTTCCGGAATAGCTGGAACATGTTCCGGAATAGCTGGAACATGTTCCGGAAGCGCTGGAACATGTTCCGGAAGGACCGGAACATGTTCCGGAAGGACCGGAACATGTTCCGGAAGCGCCGGAGCATGTTCCGGAAGCACCGGAACATGTTCCGGAAGCGCCGGAACATGTTCCGGAAGCGCCGGAACATGTTCCGGAAGCACCGGAACATGTTTCCGAAGCGCCGGAACATGTTCCGGAAGCGCCGGAACATGTTCCGGAGGCACCGGAACATGTTCCGGAAGCGCCGGAACACGTTCCGGAAGCGCCGGAACATGTTCCAGAAGCACCGGAACATGTTCCGGAAGCACCGGAACATGTTCCGGAAGCGCCGGAACGTGTTCCGGAAGGACCGGAACATGTTCCGGAAGGACCGGAACATGTTCCGGAAGGACCGGAACATGTTCCGGAAGGGCCGGAACATGTTCCGGAAGCGCCGGAACATGTTCCGGAAGCGCCGGAACATGTTCCGGAAGGACCGGAACATGTTCCGGAATAGCTGGAACATGTTCCGGAAGCACCGGAACATGTTCCGGAAGCACCGGAACATGTTCCGGAAGCGCCGGAACATGATCCGGAAGCGCCGGAACATGTTCCGGAAGCACCGGAACATGCTCCGGAAGCGCTGGAACATGTTCCGGAAGGACCGGAACATGTTCTGGAAGCACCGGAACATGTTCCGGAAGCGCCGGAACATGTCCGGAAGGACCAGAACATGTTTCCGGGAGCACTCGAACATGTTCCGGAAGGACCGGAACATGTTCCGGAAGGACCGGAACATGTTCCGGAATCGCTGGAACATGCTCCGGAAGCACCGGAACATGTTCCGGAAGCGCCGGAACATGTTCCGGAAGCACCGGAACATGTTCCGGAAGCGCCGGAACATGTTCCGGAAGGACCGGAACATGTTCCGGAAGGGCCGGAAAATGTTCCAGAAGGGCCGGAACATGTTCCGGAAGCGCCGGAACATGTTCCGGAAGGACCGGAACATGTTCCGGAATCGCTGGAACATGTTCCGGAAGGACCAGAACATGTTCCGGAAGCGCCGGAACATGTTCGGGAAGGACCGGAACATGTTCCGGAAGCGCCGGAACATGTTCCGGAAGGACCGGAACATGTTCCGGAAGCGCCGGATCTTGTTCCGGAAGCGCCGGAACATGTTCCGGAAGCGCCCGAACATGTTCCGGAAGCGCCGGAACATGTTCGGGAAGCACCGGAACATGTTCCGGAAGCACCGGAACATGTACCGGAAGCGCCGGAACATGTTCCGGAAGCGCCGGAACATGTTCCGGAAGCGCCGGAACATGTTCCGGAAGCACCGGAACATGTTCCGGAAGCAACGGAACATGTTCCGGAAGGATCGGAACATGTTCCGGAAGCACTCGAACATGTTCCGGAAGGACCGGAACATGTTCCGGAAGCGCCGGAACATGTTCCGGAATCGCTGGAACATGTTCCGGAAGCACCGGAACATGTTCCGGAAGCACCGGAACATGTTCCGGAAGGACCGGAACATGTTCCGGAAGCACTCGAACATGTTCCGGAAGGACCGGAACATGTTCCGGAAGGAGCGGAACATGTTCCGGAATCGCTGGAACATGTTCCGGAAGCACCGGAACATGTTCCGGAAGCGCCGGAACATGTTCCGGAAGGACCGGAACATGTTCCGGAAGCACCCGAACATGTTCCGGAAGGACCGGAACATGTTCCGGAAGGACCGGAACATGTTCCGGAAGCACCGGAACATGTTCCGGAAGCGCCGGAACATGTTCCGGAAGCGCCGGAACATGTTCCGGAAGGACCGGAACATGTTCCGGAGGCACCGGAACGTGTTCCGGAAGCGCCGGAACACGTTCCGGAATCGCCGGAACATGTTCCGGAAGCGCCGGAACATGTTCCGGAAGCGCCGGAACATGTTCCGGAGGCACCGGAACATGTTCCGGAAGCGCCGGAACATGTTCCGGAAGGACCGGAACATGTTCTGGAAGCGCCGGAACATGTTCCGGAAGCACCGGAACATGTTCTGGAAGCACCGGAACATGTTCCGGAAGCGCCAGAACGTGTTCCGGAAGGACCGGAACATGTTCCGGAAGCGCCGGAACATGTTCCGGAAGCGCCGGAACATGTTCCGGAAGCGCCGGAACATGTTCGGGAAGCACCGGAACATGTTCAGGAAGCACCGGAACATGTTCCGGAATCGCTGGAACATGTTCCGGAAGCACCGGAACATGTTCCGGAAGCGCCGGAACATGTTCCGGAAGCGCCGGAACATGTTCCGGAAGCATCGGAACATGTTCCAGAAGCGCCGGAACATGTTCCGGAAGGACCGGAACATGTTCCGGAAGCACTCGAACATGTTCCGGAAGGACCGGAACATGTTCCGGAAGGACCGGAACATGTTCCGGAATCGCTGGAACATGTTCCGGAAGCACCGGAACATGTTCCGGAAGCACCGGAACATGTTCCGGAAGCGCCGGAACATGTTCCGGAATGACCGGAACATGTTCCGGAAGGACCGGAACATGTTCCGGAGGCACCGGAACATGTTCCGGAAGCACCGGAACGTGTTCCGGAAGCGCCAGAACGTGTTCCGGAAGGACCGGAACATGTTCCGGAAGGGCCGGAACATGTTCCGGAAGGACCGGAACATGTTCTGGAAGGGCCGGAACATGTTCCGGAAGCGCCGGAACATGTTCCGGAAGCGCCGGAAGATGTTCCGGAAGCGCCGGAACATGTTCCGGAAGGACCGGAACATGTTCCGGAATAGCTGGAACATGTTCCGGAAGCACCGGAACATGTTCCGGAAGCACCGGAACATGTTCCGGAAGCGCCGGAACATGTTCCGGAAGCGCCGGAACATGTTCCGGAAGCGCCAGAACATGTTCGGGAAGCACCGGAACATGTTCCGGAAGCACCGGAACATGTTCCGGAAGCGCCGGAACATGTTCCGGAAGCGCTGGAACATGTTCCGGAAGGACCGGAACATGTTCCGGAAGGACCGGAACATGTTCCGGAAGCGCCGGAACATGTTCCGGAAGCACCGGAACATGTTCCGGAAGCGCCGGAACATGTTCCGGGAGGACCGGAACATGTTCCGGAAGCGCCGGAACATGTTCCGGAAGGACCGGAACATGTTCCGGAAGCACCCGAACATGTTCCGGAAGGACCGGAACATGTTCCGGAAGGACCGGAACATGTTCCGGAAGCACCGGAACATGTTCCGGAAGCGCCGGAACATGTTCCGGAAGCGCCGGAACATGTTCCGGAAGCACCGGAACATGTTTCCGAAGCGCCGGAACATGTTCCGGAGGCACCGGAACATGTTCCGGAAGCGCCGGAACATGTTCAGAATCGCCGGAACATGTTCCGGAAGCGCCGGAACATGTTCCAGAAGCACCGGAACATATTCCGGAAGCACCGGAACATGTTCCGGAAGCGCCGGAACGTGTTCCGGAAGGACCGGAACATGTTCCGGAAGGACCGGAACATGTTCCGGAAGGGCCGGAACATGTTCCGGAAGCGCCGGAACATGTTCCGGAAGCGCCGGAACATGTTCCGGAAGGACCGGAACATGTTCCGGAATAGCTGGAACATGTTCCGGAAGCACCTGAACATGTTCCGGAAGCACCGGAACATGTTCCGGAAGCGCCGGAACATGATCCGGAAGCGCCGGAACATGTTCCGGAAGCACCGGAACATGCTCCGGAAGCGCTGGAACATGTTCCGGAAGGACCGGAACATGTTCCGGAAGCACCGGAACATGTTCCGGAAGCGCCGGAACATGTTCCGGAAGGACCAGAACATGTTTCCGGGAGCACTCGAACATGTTCCGGAAGGACCGGAACATGTTCCGGAAGGACCGGAACATGTTCCGGAATCGCTGGAACATGTTCCGGAAGGACCGGAACATGTTCCGGAAGGGCCGGAACATGTTCCGGAAGGGCCGGAACATGTTCCGGAAGCGCCGGAACATGTTCCGGAAGGACCGGAACATGTTCCGGAATCGCTGGAACATGTCCCGGAAGCACCGGAACATGTTCCGGAAGCACCGGAACAGGTTCAGGAAGCGCCGGAACATGTTCCGGAAGCACCGGAACATGTTCCGGAAGGACCGGAACATGTTCCGGAAGCGCCGGAACATGTTCGGGAAGGACCGGAACATGTTCCGGAAGCGCCGGAACATGTTCCGGAAGGACCGGAACATGTTCCGGAAGCGCCGGATCATTTTCCGGAAGCGCCGGAACATGTTCCGGAAGCGCCGGAACATGTTCCGGAAGCGCCGGAACATGTTCGGGAAGCACCGGAACATGTTCCGGAAGCACCGGAACATGTACCGGAAGCGCCGGAACATGTTCCGGAAGCGCCGGAACATGTTCCGGAAGCGCCGGAACATGTTCCGGAAGCACCGGAACATGTTCCGGAAGCACCGGAACATGTTCCGGAAGGATCGGAACATGTTCCGGAAGCACTCGAACATGTTCCGGAAGGACCGGAACATGTTCCGGAAGCGCCGGAACATGTTCCGGAATCGCTGGAACATGTTCCGGAAGCACCGGAACATGTTCCGGAAGCACCGGAACATGTTCCGGAAGGACCAGAACATGTTCCGGAAGGACCGGAACATGTTCCGGAAGGAGCGGAACATGTTCCGGAATCGCTGGAACATGTTCCGGAAGCACCGGAACATGTTCCGGAAGCACCGGAACATGTTCCGGAAGCACCGGAACATGTTCCGGAAGCGCCGGAACATGTTCCGGAAGGACCGGAACATGTTCCGGAAGCGCCGGATCACGCTCCGAAAGCGCCGGAACATGTTCCGGAAGCACCGGAACATGTTCGGGAAGCACCGGAACATGTTCAGGAAGCACCGGAACATGTTCCGGAAGGGCCGGAACATGTTCCGGAAGCGCCGGAACATGTTCCGGAAGCGCCGGAACATGTTCCGGAAGGACCGGAACATGTTCCGGAATCGCTGGACCATGTTCCGGAAGCACCGGAACATGTTCCGGAAGGACCGGAACATGTTCCGGAAGCGCCGGAACATGTTCCGGAAGGACCGGAACATGTTCCGGAAGCGCCGGAACATGTTCCGGAAGCACCGGAACATGTTCCGGAAGCGCCGGATCATGTTCCGAAAGCGCCGGAAGATGTTCCGGAAGCGCCGGAAGATGTTCCGGAAGCGCCGGAACATGTTCGGGAAGCACCGGAACATGTTCCGGAAGCACCGGAACATGTTCCGGAAGGGCCGGAACATGTTCCGGAAGCGCCGGAACATGTTCCGGAAGGACCGGAACATGTTCCGGAAGCGCCGGAACATGTTCGGGAAGGACCGGAACATGTTCCGGAAGCGCCGGAACATGTTCCGGAAGGACCGGAACATGTTCCGGAAGCGCCGGAACATGTTCCGGAAGCGCTGGAACATGTTCCGGAAGCACCGGAACATGTTCCGGAAGCACCGGAACATGTTCCGGAAGGACCGAAGCACTCGAACATGTTCCGGGAGGACCGGAACATGTTCCGGAAGGACCGGAACATGTTCCGGAATCGCTGGAACATGTTCCGGAAGCACCGGAACATGTTCCGGAAGCGCCGGAACATGTTCCGGAAGGACCGGAACATGTTCCGGAAGCGCCGGATCATGTTCCGAAAGCGCCGGAACATGTTCCGGAAGCGCCGGAACATGTTCCGGAAGCGCCGGAACATGTTCGGGAAGCGCCGGAACATGTTCAGGAAGCACCGGAACATGTTCCGGAAGCGCCGGAACATGTTCCGGAAGCGCCGGAACATGTTCCGGAAGCGCCGGAACATGTTCCGGAAGCGCCGGAACATGTTCCGGAAGGACCGGAACATGTTCCGGAATCGCTGGAACACGTTCCGGAAGCACCGGAACATGTTCCGGAAGGACCGGAACATGTTCCGGAAGCGCCGGAACATGTTTCGGAAGGACCGGAACATGTTCCGGAAGCGCCGGATCATGTTCCGGAAGGACCGGAACATGTTCCGGAAGCGCCGGATCATGTTCCGAAAGCGCCGGAACATGTTCCGGAAGCGCCGGAACATGTTCCGGAAGCGCCGGAACATGTTCGGGAAGCACCGGAACATGTTCCGGAAGGGCCCGAACATGTTCCGGAAGCGCCGGAACATGTTCCGAAAGGACCGGAACATGTTCCGGAAGCACCGGAACATGTTCCGGAAGGGCCGGAACATGTTCCGGAAGCGCCGGAACATGTTCCGGAAGGACCGGAACATGTTCCGGAAGCGCCGGATCATGTTCCGAAAGCGCAGGAACATGTTCCGGAAGCGCCGGAACATGTTCGGGAAGCACCGGAACATGTTCCGGAAGCACCGGAACATGTTCCGGAAGGACCGGAACATGTTCCAGAAGCGCCGGAACATGTTCCGGAAGGACCGGAACATGTTCCGGAATCGCTGGAACATGTTCCGGAAGCACCGGAACATGTTCCGGAAGCGCCGGAACATGTTCCGGAAGGACCGGAACATGTTCCGGAAGCGCCGGAACATGTTCCGGAAGGACCGGAACATGTTCCGGAAGCGCCGGAACATGTTCGGGAAGCACCGGAACATGTTCCGGAAGCGCCGGAACATGTTCCGGAAGCGCCGGAACATGTTCCGGAAGCGCCGGAACATGTTCCGGAAGGACCGGAACATGTTCCGGAATCGCTGGAACATGTTCCGGAAGCACCGGAACATGTTCCGGAAGCGCCGGAACATGTTCCGGAAGCGCCGGAACATGTTCCGGAAGCACCGGAACATGTTCCGGAAGCGCCGGAACATGTTCCGGAAGCGCCGGAACATGTTCCGGAAGCACCGGAACATGTTCCGGAAGCACCGGAACATGTTCCGGAAGCGCCGGAACACGTTCCGGAAGCGCCGGAACGTGTTCCGGAAGCGCCGGAACATGTTCCGGAAGCGCCGGAACATGTTCCGGAAGCACCGGAACATGTTCCGGAAGCGCCGGAAAATGTTCCGGAAGCGCCGGAACATGTTCCGGAAGCACCGGAACATGTTCCGGAAGCGCCGGAACATGTTCCGGAAGCGCCGGAACATGTTCCGGAAGCGCCGGAACATGTTCCGGAAGCGCCGGAACATGTTCCGGAAGCGCCGGAACATGTTCCGGAAGGACCGGAACATGTTCCGGAATTGCTGGAACATGTTCCGGAAGCACCGGAACATGTTCCGGAAGGACCGGAACATGTTCCGGAAGCACCGGAACATGTTCCGGAAGCACCGGAACATGTTCCGGAAGGACCGGAACATGTTCCGGAAGGACCGGAACATGTTCCGGAAGCGCCGGAACATGTTCCGGAAGCGCCGGAACACGTTCCGGAAGCGCCGGAACGTGTTCCGGAAGCGCCGGAATATGTTCCGGAAGCGCCGGAACATGTTCCGGAAGCACCGGAACATGTTCCGGAAGCGCCGGAACATGTTCCGGAAGCGCCGGAACGTGTTCCGGAAGCGCCGGGACATGTTCCGGAAGCGCCGGAACATGTTCCGGAAGCACCGGAACATGTTCCGAAAGCGCCGGAACATGTTCCGGAAGCGCCGGAACATGTTCCGGAAGCACCGGAACATGTTCGGGAAGCACCGGAACACGTTCCGGAAGCGCCGGAACATGTTCCGGAAGCACCGGAACATGTTCCGGAAGCACCGGAACATGTTCTGGAAGGACCGGAACATGTTCCGGAAGCACCCGAACATGTTCCGGAAGGACCGGAACATGTTCCGGAAGGACCGGAACATGTTCCGGAAGGACCAGAACATGTTCCGGAAGCACCGGAACATGTTCCGGAAGCGCCGGAACATGTTCCGGAAGGACCGGAACATGTTCCGGAGGCACCGGAACATGTTCCGGAATCGCCGGAACATGTTCCGGAAGCGCCGGAACATGTTCCAGAAGCACCGGAACATGTTCCGGAAGCGCCGGAACATGTTCCGGAAGCGCCGGAACATGTTCCGGAAGGACCGGAAGATGTTCCGGAATCGCCGGAACATGTTCCGGAAGCACCGGAACATGTTCCGGAAGCGCCGGAACATGTTCCGGAAGCGCCGGAACATGTTCCGGAAGCGCCGGAACATGTTCCGGAAGCACCGGAACATGTTCCGGAAGCACCGGAACATGTTCCGGAAGCACCGGAACATGTTCCGGACCCGCCGGAACATGTTCCGGAAGCACCGGAACATGTTCCGGAAGCACCGGAACATGTTCCGGAAGCGCCGGAACATGTTCCGGAAGGACCGGAACATGTTCCGGAGGCGCCGGAACATGTTCCGGAAGGACCGGAACATGTTCCGGAAGGGCCGGAACATGTTCCGGAAGGACCGGAACATGTTCCGGAAGCGCCGGAACATGTTCCGGAAGCGCCAGAACACGTTCCGGAAGCGCCGGAACGTGTTCCGGAAGCGCCGGAACATGTTCCGGAAGGACCGGAACATGTTCCGGAAGCACCGGCCGGAAGCGCCAGAACACGTTCCGGAAGCGCCGGAACGTGTTCCGGAAGCGCCGGAACATGTTCCGGAAGGACCGGAACATGTTCCGGAAGCACCGGAACATGTTCCGGAAGCGCCGGAACATGTTCCGGAGGCGCCGGAACATGTTCCGGAAGCGCCGGAACACGTTCCGGAAGCGCCGGAACGTGTTCCGGAAGCACCGGAACGTGTTCCGGAAGCACCGGAACATGTTCCGGAAGCGCCGGAACGTGTTCCGGAAGCGCCGGAACATGTTCCGGAAGGACCGGAACATGTTCCGGAAGCACCGGAACATGTTCCGGAAGCACCGGAACATGTTCCGGAAGGACCGGAACATGTTCCGGAAGCGCCGTGACATGTTCCGGAAGCGCCGGAACGGAAGCGCCGGAACATGTGCCGGAAGCGCCGGAACATGTTCCGGAAGCACCGGAACATGTTCCGGAAGCACCGGAACATGTTCCGGAAGGACCGGAACATGTTCCGGAAGGACCGGAACATGTTCCGGAAGCGCCGGAACACGTTCCGGAAGCGCCGGAACATGTTCCGGAAGCGCCGGAACGTGTTCCGGAAGCGCCGGAACATGTTCCGGAAGCGCCGGAACATGTTCCGGAAGCGCCGGAACATGTTCCGGAAGCGCCGGAACATGTTCCGGAAGCACCGGAACATGGTCCGGAAGCACCGGAACATGTTCCGGAAGCGCCGGAACATGTTCCGGAAGCACCGGAACATGTTCCGGAAGGACCGGAACATGTTCCGGAAGCACCCGAACATGTTCCAGAAGGACCGGAACATGTTCCGGAAGGACCGGAACATGTTCCGGAAGGACCGGAACATGATCCGGAAGCGCCGGAACATGTTCCGGAAGCGCCGGAACATGTTCCAGAAGCGCCGGAACATGTTCCGGAAGCGCCGGAACATGTTCCCGAAGCACCGGAACATGTTCCGGAAGCGCCGGAACATGTTCCGGAAGGACCGGAACATGTTCCGGAAGGACCGGAACATGTTCCGGAAGGACCGGAACATGTTCCGGAAGCGCCGGAACATGTTCCAGAAGGACCGGAACATGTTCCGGAAGCGCCGGAACATGTTCCGGAAGCACCGGAACATGTTCCGGAAGCACCGGAACATGTTCCGGAAGGACCGGAACATGTTCCGGAAGCACCCGAACATATTCCGGAAGGACCGGAACATGTTCCGGAAGGACCGGAACATGTTCCGGAAGGACCGGAACATGTTCCGGAAGCACCCGAACATATTCCGGAAGGACCGGAACATGTTCCGGAAGGACCGGAACATGTTCCGGAAGGACCGGAACATGTTCCGGAAGCACCGGAACATGTTCCGGAAGCGCCGGAACATGTTCCGGAAGCGCCGGAACATGTTCCGGAAGCGCCGGAACATGTTCCGGAAGGACCGGAACATGTTCCGGAAGCGCCGGAACATGTTCCGGAAGCGCCGGAACATGTTCCGGAAGCGCCGGAACATGTTCCGGAAGGACCGGAACATGTTCCGGAAGCGCCGGAACATGTTCCGGAAGCACCGGAACATGTTCCGGAAGCGCGGGAACATGTTCCGGAAGCGCCGGAACATGTTCCGGAAGCACGGGAACATGTTCCGGAAGCGCCGGAACATGTTCCGGAAGCGCCGGAACATGTTCCGGAAGCACCGGAACATGTTCCGGAAGCACCGGAACATGTTCCGGAAGGACCGGAACATGTTCCGGAAGCGCCGGAACATGTTCCGGAAGCGCCGGAACGGAAGCGCCGGAACATGTTCTGGAAGCGCCGGAACATGTTCCGGAAGCACCGGAACATGTTCCGGAAGCACCGGAACATGTTCCGGAAGCACCGGAACATGTTCCGGAAGCGCCGGAACATGTTCCGGAAGCACCGGAACGTGTTCCAGAAGCACCGGAACATGTTCCGGAAGGACCGGAACATGTTCCGGAAGCGCTGGAACATGTTCCAGAAGCACCGGAACATGTTCCGGAAGCACCGGAACATGTTCCGGAAGGACCGGAACATGTTCCGATGCATCCGGAACATGTTCCGAAAGCACCGGAACATGTTCCGGAAGGACCGGAACATGTTCCGGAAGGACCGGAAGATGTTCCGGAGGCACCGGAACATGTTCCGGAAGCGCCAGAACATGTTCCGGAATCGCCGGAACATGTTGCGGAAGGACCGGAACATGTTCCGGAAGCACCCGAACATGTTCCGGCCAGACCGGAACATGTTACGGAAGGACCGGAACATGTTCCGGAAGCACCGGAACATGTTCCGGAAGCGCCGGAACATGTTCCGGATGCCCCGGAACATGTTCCGGAAGCGCCGGAACATGTTCCGGAAGGACCGGAACATGTTCCGGAAGCACCCGAACATGTTCCGGAAGGACCGGAACATGTTCCGGAAGGACTGGAACATGTTCCGGAAGGACCGGAACATGTTCCGGAAGCACCGGAACATGTTCCGGAAGCGCCGGAACATGTTCCGGAAGCACCGGAACATGTTCCGGAAGCACCGGAACATGTTCCGGAAGCGCCGGAACATGTTCCGGAAGCGCCGGAACATGTTCCGGAAGGACCGGAACATGTTCCGGAGGCACCTGAACATGTTCCGGAAGCGCCGGAACATGTTCCGGAATCGCCGGAACATGTTCCGGAAGCGCCGGAACATGTTCCAGAAGCACCGGAACATGTGCCGGAAGCGCCGGAACATGTTCCGGAAGCGCCGGAAGGTGTTCCGGAAGGACCTGAACATGTTCCGGAAGCACCAGAACATGTTCCGGAAGCGCCGGAACATGTTCCGGAAGCGCCGGAACATGTTCCGGAAGCACCGGAACATGTTCCGGAAGCACCGGAACATGTTCCGGAAGCGCCGGAACATGTTCCGGAAGGACCGGAACATGTTCCGGAAGCACTCGAACATGTTCCGGAAGGACCGGAACATGTTCCGGAATCGCTGGAACATGTTCCGGAAGCACTGGAACATGTTCCGGAAGCACCGGAACATGTTCCGGAAGCGCCGGAACATGTTCCGGAAGGACCGGAACATGTTCCGGAAGCGCCGGAACATGTTCCGGAAGGACCGGAACATGTTCCGGAAGCGCCGGAACATGTTCCGGAAGCGCCGGAACATGTTCCGGAAGCGCCGGAACATGTTCCGGAAGCGCCGGAACATGTTCGGGAAGCACCGGAACATGTTCCGGAAGCGCCGGAACATGTTCCGGAAGGACCAGAACATGTTCCGGAAGCGCTGGAACATGTTCCGGAAGGACCGGAACATGTTCCGGAAGCACCCGAACATGTTCCGGAAGGACCGGAACATGTTCCGGAAGCACCGGAACATGTTCCGGAAGCGCCGGAACATGTTCCGGAAGCGCCGGAACATGTTCCGGAAGCGCCGGAACATGTTCCGGAAGGACCGGAACATGTTCCGGAGGCACCGGAACATGTTCCGGAAGCGCCGGAACATGTTCCGGAATCGCCGGAACATGTTCCGGAAGCGCCGGAACATGTTCCAGAAGCACCGGAACATGTTCCGGATGGACCGGAACATGTTCCGGAAGGACCGGAACATGTTCCGGAAGGACCGGAACATGTTCCGGAAGCACCGGAACATGTTCCGGAAGCGCCGGAACATGTTCCGGAAGCACCGGAACATGTTCCGGAAGCACCGGAACATGTTCCGGAAGCGCCGGAACATGTTCCGGAAGCGCCGGAACATGTTCCGGAAGGACCGGAACATGTTCCGGAGGCACCTGAACATGTTCCGGAAGCGCCGGAACATGTTCCGGAATCGCCGGAACATGTTCCGGAAGCGCCGGAACATGTTCCAGAAGCACCGGAACATGTGCCGGAAGCGCCGGAACATGTTCCGGAAGCGCCGGAAGGTGTTCCGGAAGGACCGGAACATGTTCCGGAAGCACCGGAACATGTTCCGGAAGCACCGGAACATGTTCCGGAAGCGCCGGAACATGTTCCGGAAGCACCGGAACATGTTCCGGAAGCACCGGAACATGTTCCGGAAGCACCGGAACATGTTCCGGAAGCGCCGGAACATGTTCCGGAAGGACCAGAACATGTTCCGGAAGCACTCGAACATGTTCCGGAAGGACCGGAACATGTTCCGGAAGGACCGGAACATGTTCCGGAATCGCTGGAACATGTTCCGGAAGCACCGGAACATGTTCCGGAAGCACCGGAACATGTTCCGGAAGCGCCGGAACATGTTCCGGAAGGACCGGAACATGTTCCGGAAGCGCCGGAACATGTTCCGGAAGGACCGGAACATGTTCCGGAAGCGCCGGATCATGTTCCGGAAGCGCCGGAACATGTTCCGGAAGCGCCGGAACATGTTCCGGAAGCGCCGGAACATGTTCCGGAAGCACCGGAACATGTTCCGGAAGCGCCGGAACATGTTCCGGAAGGACCAGAACATGTTCCGGAAGCGCTGGAACATGTTCCGGAAGGACCGGAACATGTTCCGGAAGCACCCGAACATGTTCCGGAAGGACCGGAACATGTTCCGGAAGGACCGGAACATGTTCCGGAAGCACCGGAACATGTTCCGGAAGCGCCGGAACATGTTCCGGAAGCGCCGGAACATGTTCCGGAAGCGCCGGAACATGTTCCGGAAGGACCGGAACATGTTCCGGAGGCACCGGAACATGTTCCGGAAGCGCCGGAACATGTTCCGGAATCGCCGGAACATGTTCCGGAAGCGCCGGAACGTGTTCCGGAAGGACCGGAACATGTTCCGGAAGGACCGGAACATGTTCCGGAAGCAACGGAACATGTTCCGGAAGCGCCGGAACATGTTCCGGAAGCACCGGAACATGTGCCGGAAGCACCGGAACATGTTCCAGAAGCGCCGGAACATGTTCCGGAAGGACCGGAACATGTTCCGGAAGCACTCGAACATGTTCCGGAAGGACCGGAACATGTTCCGGAAGGACCGGAACAAGTTCGGGAATCGCTGGAACATGTTCCGGAAGCACCGGAACATGTTCCGGAAGCACCGGGGCATGTTCCGGAAGCGCCGGAACATGTTCCGGAATGACCGGAACATGTTCCGGAAGCGCCGGATCATGTTCCGGAAGCGCCGGAACATGTTCCGGAAGCGCCAGAACATGTTCCGGAAGCGCCGGATCATGTTCGGGAAGCACCGGAACATGTTCCGGAAGCACCGGAACATGTTCCGGAAGCGCCGGAACATGTTCCGGAAGCGCCGGAACATGTTCCGGAAGGACCGGAACATGTTCCGGAAGGACCGGAACATGTTCCGGAAGCGCCGGAACATGTTCCCGAAGCACCAGAACATGTTCCGGAAGCGCCGGAACATGTTCCGGGAGGACCGGAACATGTTCCGGAAGCGCCGGAACATGTTCCGGAAGGACCGGAACATGTTCCGGAAGCACCCGAACATGTTCCGGAAGGACCGGAACATGTTCCGGAAGGACCGGAACATGTTCCGGAAGCGCCGGAACATGTTCCGGAAGGACCGGAACATGTTCCGGAGGCACCGGAACATGTTCCGGAAGCGCCGGAAGATGTTCCGGAATCGCCGGAACATGTTCCGGAAGCGCCGGAACATGTTCCAGAAGCACCAGAACATGTTCCGGAAGCACCGGAACATGTTCCGGAAGCGCCGGAACGTGTTCCGGAAGCACCGGAACATGTTCCGGAAGGACCGGAACATGTTCCGGAAGGACCGGAAGATGTTCCGGAGGCACCGGAACATGTTCCGGAAGCGCCGGAACATGTTCCGGAATCGCCGGAACATGTTCCGGAAGGACCGGAACATGTTCCGGAAGCACCCGAACATGTTCCGGCCAGACCGGAACATGTTACGGAAGGACCGGAACATGTTTCGGAAGCACCGGAACATGTTCCGGAAGCGCCGGAACATGTTCCGGAAGCACCGGAACATGTTCCGGAAGGACCGGAACATGTTCCGGAAGGACCGGAACATGTTCCAGAGGAACCGGAACATGTTCCGGAAGCGCCGGAACATGTTCCGGAATCGCCGGAACATGTTCCGGAAGGACCGGAACATGTTCCGGAAGCACCCGAACATGTTCCGGCCAGACCGGAACATGTTACAGAAGGACCGGAACATGTTCCGGAAGCACCGGAACATGTTCCCGAAGCGCCAGAACATGTTCCGGAATCGCCGGAACATGTTCCGGAAGCGCCGGAACATGTTCCGGAAGCACCGGAACATGTTCCGGAAGCGCCGGAACGTGTTCCGGAAGGACCGGAACATGTTCCGGAAGCACCGGAACATGTTCCGGAAGCGCCGGAACATGTTCCGGAAGCACCGGAACATGTTCCGGAAGCACCGGAACATGTTCCAGAAGCGCCGGAACATGTTCCGGAAGGACCGGAACATGTTCCGGAAGCACTCGAACATGTTCCGGAAGGACCGGAACATGTTCCGGAAGGACCGGAACAAGTTCCGGAATCGCTGGAACATGTTCCGGAAGCACCGGAACATGTTCCGGAAGCACCGGAACATGTTCCGGAAGCGCCGGAACATGTTCCGGAAGCACCGGAACATGTTCCGGAAGCGCCGGAACGTGTTCCGGAAGGACCGGAACATGTTCCGGAAGGACCGGAACATGTTCCGGAAGCACCGGAACATGTTCCGGAAGCGCCGGAACATGTTCCGGAAGCACCGGAACATGTTCCGGAAGCACCGGAACATGTTCCAGAAGCGCCGGAACATGTTCCGGAAGGACCAAAACATGTTCTGGAAGCACTCGAACATGTTCCGGAAGGACCGGAACATGTTCCGGAAGGACCGGAACAAGTTCCGGAATCGCTGGAACATGTTCCGGAAGCACCGGAACATGTTCCGGAAGCACCGGAACATGTTCCGGAAGCGCCGGAACATGTTCCGGAAGCACCGGAACATGTTCCGGAAGCGCCGGAACGTGTTCCGGAAGGACCGGAACATGTTCCGGAAGGACCGGAACATGTTCCGGAAGCACCGGAACATGTTCCGGAAGCGCCGGAACATGTTCCGGAAGCACCGGAACATGTTCCGGAAGCACCGGAACATGTTCCAGAAGCGCCGGAACATGTTCCGGAAGGACCGGAACATGTTCCGGAAGCACTCGAACATGTTCCGGAAGGACCGGAACATGTTCCGGAAGGACCGGAACAAGTTCCGGAATCGCTGGAACATGTTCCGGAAGCACCGGAACATGTTCCGGAAGCACCGGAACAAGTTCCGGAAGCGCCAGAACATGTTCCGGAATGACCGGAACATGTTCCGGAAGCGCCGGATCATGTTCCGGAAGCGCCGGAACATGTTCCGGAAGCGCCGGAACATGTTCGGGAAGCACCGGAACATGTTCCGGAAGCACCGGAACATGTTCCGGAAGCGCCGGAAAATGTTCCGGAAGCGCTGGAACATGTTCCGGAAGGACCGGAACATGTTCCGGAAGGACCGGAACATGTTCCGGAAGCGCCGGAACATGTTCCCGAAGCACCGGAACATGTTCCGGAAGCGCCGGAACATATTCCGGGAGGACCGGAACATGTTCCGGAAGCGCCGGAACATGTTCCGGAAGGACCGGAACATGTTCCGGAAGCACCCGAACATGTTCCGGAAGGACCGGAACATGTTCCGGAAGGACCGGAACATGTTCCGGAAGCGCCCGAACATGTTCTGGAAGGACCGGAACATGTTCCGGAGGCACCGGAACATGTTTTGGAAGCGCCGGAACATGTTCCGGAATCGCCGGAACATGTTCCGGAAGCGCCGGAACATGTTCCAGAAGCACCGGAACATGTTCCGGAAAAACCGGAACATGTTCCGGAAGCGCCGGAACGTGTTCCGGAAGGACCGGAACATGTTCCGGAAGCACCGGAACATGTTCCGGAAGCACCGGAACATGTTCCGGAAGCGCCGGAACATGTTCCGGAAGCACCGGAACATGTTCCGGAAGCACCGGAACATGTTCCGGAAGGACCGGAAGATGTTCCGGAGGCACCGGAACATGTTCCGGAAGCGCCGGAACATGTTCCGGAATCGCCGGAACATGTTCGGGAAGGACCGGAACATGTTCCGGAAGCACCCGAACATGTTCCGGCCAGACCGGAACATGTTACGGAAGGACCGGAACATGTTCCGGAAGCACCGGAACATGTTCCGGAAGCGCCGGAACATGTTCCGGAAGCACCGGAACATGTTCCGCAAGCGCCGGAACATGTTCCGGAAGGACCGGAACATGTTCCGGAAGCACCCGAACATGTTCCGGAAGCACCGGAACATGTTCCGGAAGGACCGGAACATGTTCCGGAAGGACCGGAACATGTTCCGGAAGGACCGGAACATGTTCCGGAAGCGCCGGAACATGTTCCGGAAGCACCGGAACATGTTCCGGAAGCACCAGAACATGTTCCGGAAGCGCCGGAACATGTTCCGGAAGGACCGGAACATGTTCCGGAGGCACCGGAACATGTTCCGGAAGCGCCGGATCATGTTCCGGAAGGACCAGAACATGTTCCGGAAGCGCCGGAACACGTTCCGGAAGCGCCGGAAGGTGTTCCGGAAGGACCGGAACATGCTCCGGAAGGACCGGAACATGTTCCGGAAGCACCGGAACATGTTCCGGAAGCGCCGGAACATGTTCCGGAAGCACCGGAACATGTTCCGGAAGCACCGGAACATGTTCCGGAAGGACCGGAACATGTTCCGGAAGCACTCGAGCATGTTCCGGAAGGACCGGAACATGTTCCGGAATCGCTGGAACATGTTCCGGAAGCACCCGAACATGTTCCGGAAGCACCGGAACATGTTCCGGAAGGGCCGGAACATGTTCCGGAAGGACCGGAACATGTTCCGGAAGCGCCGGATCATGTTCCGGAAGCGCCGGAACATGTTCCAGAAGCGCCGGAACATGTTCCGGAATCGCCGGAACATGTTCCGGAAGCGCCGGAACATGTTCCAGAAGCACCGGAACATGTTCCGGAAGAACCGGAACATGTTCCGGAAGCGCCGGAACGTGTTCCGGAAGGACCGGAACATGTTCCGGAAGCACCGGAACATGTTCCGGAAGCACCGGAACATGTTCCGGAAGCGCCTGAACATGTTCCGGAAGCACCGGAACATGTTCCGGAAGGACCGGAACATGTTCCGGAAGGACCGGAAGATGTTCCGGAGGCACCGGAACATGTTCCGGAAGCGCCGGAACATGTTCCGGAATCGCCGGAACATGTTCCGGAAGGACCGGAACATGTTCCGGAAGCACCCGAACATGTTCCGGAAGCACCGGAACATGTTACGGAACGACCGGAACATGTTCTGGAAGCACCGGAACATGTTCCGGAAGCGCCGGAACATGTTCCGGAAGCACCGGAACATGTTCCGCAAGCGCCGGAACATGTTCCGGAAGGACCGGAACATGTTCCGGAAGCACCCGAACATGTTCCGGAAGGACCGGAACATGTTCCGGAAGGACCGGAACATGTTCCGGAAGCACCGGAACATGTTCCGGAAGCGCCGGAACATGTTCCGGAAGCACCAGAACATGTTCCGGAAGCGCCGGAACATGTTCCGGAAGGACCGGAACATGTTCCGGAGGCACCGGAACATGTTCCGGAAGCGCCGGATCATGTTCCGGAAGGACCGGAACATGTTCCGGAAGCGCCGGAACACGTTCCGGAAGCGCCGGAAGGTGTTCCGAAAGGACCGGAACATGCTCCGGAAGGACCGGAACATGTTCCGGAAGCACCGGAACATGTTCCGGAAGCGCCGGAACATGTTCCGGAAGCACCGGAACATGTTCCGGAAGGACCGGAACATGTTCCGGAAGCGCCGGAACATGTTCCAGAAGGACCAGAACATGTTCCGGAAGCACTCGAACATGTTCCGGAAGGACCGGAACATGTTCCGGAATCGCTAAAACATGTTCCGGAAGCACCCGAACATGTTCCGGAAGCACCGGAACATGTTCCGGAAGCGCCGGAACATGTTCCGGAAGGACCGGAACATGTTCCGGAAGCGCCGGATCATGTTCCGGAAGCGCCGGATCATGTTCCGGAAGCGCCGGATCATGTTCCGGAAGCGCCGGAACATGTTCGGGAAGCACCGGAACATGATCCGGAAGCACCGGAACATGTTCCGGAAGCGCCGGAACATGTTCCGGAAGTGCTGGAACATGTTCCGGAAGGACCGGAACATGTTCCGGAAGCACCGGAACATGTTCCGGAAGCACCGGAACATGTTCCGGAAGCGCCGGAACATGTTCCGGAAGGACCGGAACATGTTCCGGAAGCGCTGGAACATGTTCCGGAAGGACCGGAACATGTTCCGGAAGCACCCGAACATGTTCCGGAAGCACCGGAACATGTTCCGGAAGCACCGGAACATGTTCCGGAAGCGCCGGAACATGTTCCGGAAGGACCAGAACATGTTCCGGAAGCACTCGAACATGTTCCGGAAGGACCGGAACATGTTCCGGAAGGACCGGAACATGTTCCGGAATCGCTGGAACATGTTCCGGAAGCACCGGAACATGTTCCGGAAGCACCGGAACATGTTCCGGAAGCACCGGAACATGTTCCGGAAGCGCCGGAACATGTTCCGGAAGGACCGGAACATGTTCCGGAAGCGCCGGAACATGTTCCGGAAGGACCGGAACATGTTCCGGAAGCGCCGGATCATGTTCCGGAAGCGCCGGAACATGTTCCGGAAGCGCCGGAACATGTTCCGGAAGCGCCGGAACATGTTCCGGAAGCACCGGAACATGTACCGGAAGCGCCGGAACATGTTCCGGAAGGACCAGAACATGTTCCGGAAGCGCCGGAACATGTTCCGGAAGGACCGGAACATGTTCCGGAAGCACCCGAACATGTTCCGGAAGGACCGGAACATGTTCCGGAAGGACCGGAACATGTTCCGGAAGCACCGGAACATGTTCCGGAAGCGCCGGAACATGTTCCGGAAGCGCCGGAACATGTTCCGGAAGCGCCGGAACATGTTCCGGAAGCGCCGGAACATGTTCCGGAAGGACCGGAACATGTTCCGGAGGCACCGGAACATGTTCCGGAAGCGCCGGAACATGTTCCGCAAGCGCGGTAACATGTTCCGGAAGCACCGGAACATGTTCCGGAAGCACCGGAACGTGTTCCGGAAGGACCGGAACGTGTTCCGGAAGGACCGGAACATGTGCCGGAAGGACCGGAACATGTTCCGGAAGCGCCGGAACATGTTCCGGAAGCACCGGAACATGTTCCGCAAGCGCCGGAACATGTTCCGGAAGGACCGGAACATGTTCCGGAAGCACCCGAACATGTTCCGGAAGCACCGGAACATGTTCCGGAAGGACCGGAACATGTTCCGGAAGGACCGGAACATGTTCCGGAAGCACCGGAACATGTTCCGGAAGCGCCGGAACATGTTCCGGAAGCACCGGAACATGTTCCAGAAGCACCAGAACATGTTCCGGAAGCGCCGGAACATGTTCCGGAAGGACCGGAACATGTTCCGGAGGCACCGGAACATGTTCCGGAAGCGCCGGATCATGTTCCGGAAGGACCGGAACATGTTCCGGAAGCGCCGGAACACGTTCCGGAAGCGCCGGAAGGTGTTCCGAAAGGACCGGAACATGCTCCGGAAGGACCGGAACATGTTCCGGAAGCACCGGAACATGTTCCGGAAGCGCCGGAACATGTTCCGGAAGCACCGGAACATGTTCCGGAAGCACCGGAACATGTTCCGGAAGGACCGGAAGATGTTCCGGAAGCGCCGGAACATGTTCCAGAAGGACCAGAACATGTTCCGGAAGCACTCGAACATGTTCCGGAAGGACCGGAACATGTTCCGGAATCGCTAAAACATGTTCCGGAAGCACCCGAACATGTTCCGGAAGCACCGGAACATGTTCCGGAAGCGCCGGAACATGTTCCGGAAGGACCGGAACATGTTCCGGAAGCGCCGGATCATGTTCCGGAAGCGCCGGATCATGTTCCGGAAGCGCCGGATCATGTTCCGGAAGCGCCGGAACATGTTCGGGAAGCACCGGAACATGATCCGGAAGCACCGGAACATGTTCCGGAAGCGCCGGAACATGTTCCGGAAGTGCTGGAACATGTTCCGGAAGGACCGGAACATGTTCCGGAAGCACCGGAACATGTTCCGGAAGCACCGGAACATGTTCCGGAAGCGCCGGAACATGTTCCGGAAGGACCGGAACATGTTCCGGAAGCGCTGGAACATGTTCCCGAAGGACCGGAACATGTTCCGGAAGCACCCGAACATGTTCCGGAAGGACCGGAACATGTTCCGGAAGCACCGGAACATGTTCCGGAAGCACCGGAACATGTTCCGGAACCGCCGGAACATGTTCCGGAAGGACCAGAACATGTTCCGGAAGCACTCGAACATGTTCCGGAAGGACCGGAACATGTTCCGGAAGGACCGGAACATGTTCCGGAATCGCTGGAACATGTTCCGGAAGCACCGGAACATGTTCCGGAATCGCTGGAACATGTTCCGGAAGCACCGGAACATGTTCCGGAAGCACCGGAACATGTTCCGGAAGCGCCGGAACATGTTCCGGAAGCACCGGAACATGTTCCGGAAGCGCCGGAACATGTTCCGGAAGCGCCGGAACATGTTCCGGAAGCGCCGGAACATGTTCCGGAAGGACCGGAACATGTTCCGGAGGCACCGAAACATGTTCCGGAAGCGCCGGAACATGTTCCGGAAGCGCCGGAACATGTTCCGGAAGCACCGGAACATGTTCCGGAAGCACCGGAACGTGTTCCGGAAGGACCGGAACGTGTTCTGGAAGGACCGGAACATGTGCCGGAAGCACCGGAACATGTTCCGGAAGGACCGGAACATGTTCCGGAAGCACTCGAACATGTTCCGGAAGGACCGGAACATGTTCCGGAAGGACCGGAACAAGTTCCGGAATCGCTGGAACATGTTCCGGAATCACCGGAACATGTTCCGGAAGCACCGGAACATGTTCCGGAATCGCTGGAACATGTTCCGGAATCACCGGAACATGTTCCGGAAGCACCGGAACATCTTCCGGAAGCGCCAGATCATGTTCCGGAAGCGCCGGAACATGTTCCGGAAGCGCCGGAACATGTTCCGGAAGCACCGGAACATGTTCCAGAAGCGCCGGAACATGTTCCGGGAGGACCGGAACATGTTCCGGAAGCGCCGGAACATGTTCCGGAAGGACCGGAACATGTTCCGGAAGCACCCGAACATGTTCCGGAAGGACCGGAACATGTTCCGGAAGCGCCGGAACATGTTCCGGAAGGACCGGAAAATGTTCCGGAGGGACCGGAACGTGTTCCGGAAGCGCCGGAACATGTTCCGGAATCGCCGGAACATGTTCCGGAAGCGCCGGAACATGTTCCAGAAGGACCGGAACATGTTCCGGAAGCACCGGAACATGTTCCGGAAGGACCGGAACATGTTCCGGAAGCGCCGGAACATGTTCCGGAAGCACCGGAACATGTTCCGGAAGCACCGGAACATGTTCCCGAAGCACCGGAACATGTTCCGGAAGGACCGGAACATGTTCCGGAAGCGCCGGAACATGTTCCGGAAGGACCGGAACATGTTCCGGAGGCACCCGAACATGTTCCGGAAGCGCCGGAACATGTTCCGGAATCGCCGGAACATGTTCTGGAAGCGCCGGAACATGTTCCAGAAGCACCGGAACATGTTCCGGAAGCGCTGGAACATGTTCCGGAAGCGCCGGAAGGTGTTCCGGAAGGACCGGAACATGCTCCGGAAGGACCGGAACATGTTCCGGAAGCACCGGAACATGTTCCGGAAGCGCCGGAACATGTTCCGGAAGCACCGGAACATGTTCTGGAAGCACCGGAACATGTTCCGGAAGCGCCGGAACATGTTCCGGAAGGACCAGAACATGTTCCGGAAGCACTCGAACATGTTCCGGAAGGACCGGAACATGTTCCGGAAGGACCGGAACATGTTCCGGAATCGCTGGAACATGTTCCGGAAGCACCGGAACATGTTCCGGAAGCACCGGAACATGTTCCGGAAGCGCCGGAACATGTTCCGGAAGGACCGGAACATGTTCCGGAAGCGCCGGAACATGTTCCGGAAGCGCCGGAACATGTTCGGGAAGCACCGGAACATGATCCGGAAGCACCGGAACATGTTCCGGAAGCGCCGGAACATGTTCCGGAAGCGCTGGAACATGTTCCGGAAGGACCGGAACATGTTCCGGAAGGACCGGAACATGTTCCGGAAGCACCAGAACATGTTCCCGAAGCGCCGGAACATGTTCCGGAAGGACCAGAACATGTTCCGGAAGCACTCGAACATGTTCCGGAAGGACCGGAACATGTTCCGGAAGGACCGGAACATGTTCCGGAATCGCTGGAACATGTTCCGGAAGCACCGGAACATGTTCCGGAAGCACCGGAACATGTTCCGGAAGCACTCGAACATGTTCCGGAAGGACCGGAACATGTTCCGGAAGGACCGGAACAAGTTCCGGAATCGCTGGAACATGTTCCGGAATCACCGGAACATGTTCCGGAAGCACCGGAACATGTTCCGGAATCGCTGGAACATGTTCCGGAATCACCGGAACATGTTCCGGAAGCACCGGAACATGTTCCGGAAGCGCCGGATCATGTTCCGGAAGCGCCGGAACATGTTCCGGAAGCGCCGGAACATGTTCCGGAAGCGCCGGAACATGTTCGGGAAGCACCGGAACATGTTCCGGAAGCACCGGAACATGTTCCGGAAGCGCCGGAACATGTTCCGGAAGCACCGGAACATGTTCCGGAAGCGCCGGAACATGTTCCGGGAGGACCGGAACATGTTCCGGAAGCGCCGGAACATGTTCCGGAAGGACCGGAACATGTTCCGGAAGCACCCGAACATGTTCCGGAAGGACCGGAACATGTTCCGGAAGCGCCGGAACATGTTCCGGAAGGACCGGAACATGTTCCGGAGGGACCGGAACATGTTCCGGAAGCGCCGGAACATGTTCCGGAATCGCCGGAACATGTTCCGGAAGCGCCGGAACATGTTCCAGAAGGACCGGAACATGTTCCGGAAGCACCGGAACATGTTCCGGAAGGACCGGAACATGTTCCGGAAGCGCCGGAACATGTTCCGGAAGCACCGGAACATGTTCCGGAAGCACCGGAACATGTTCCCGAAGCACCGGAACATGTTCCGGAAGGACCGGAACATGTTCCGGAAGCGCCGGAACATGTTCCGGAAGCGCCGGAACATGTTCCGGAAGGACCGGAACATGTTCCGGAGGCACCCGAACATGTTCCGGAAGCGCCGGAACATGTTCCGGAATCGCCGGAACATGTTCTGGAAGCGCCGGAACATGTTCCAGAAGCACCGGAACATGTTCCGGAAGCGCCGGAACATGTTCCGGAAGCGCCGGAAGGTGTTCCGGAAGGACCGGAACATGCTCCGGAAGCGCCGGAACATGTTCCGGAAGGACCAGAACATGTTCCGGAAGCACTCGAACATGTTCCGGAAGGACCGGAACATGTTCCGGAAGGACCGGAACATGTTCCGGAATCGCTGGAACATGTTCCGGAAGCACCGGAACATGTTCCGGAAGCACCGGAACATGTTCCGGAAGCGCCGGATCATGTTCCGGAAGCGCCGGAACATGTTCCGGAAGCGCCGGAACATGTTCCGGAAGCGCCGGAACATGTTCGGGAAGCACCGGAACATGATCCGGAAGCACCGGAACATGTTCCGGAAGCGCCGGAACATGTTCCGGAAGCGCTGGAACATGTTCCGGAAGGACCGGAACATGTTCCGGAAGGACCGGAACATGTTCCGGAAGCACCAGAACATGTTCCCGAAGCGCCGGAACATGTTCCGGAAGGACCAGAACATGTTCCGGAAGCGCTGGAACATGTTCCGGAAGGACCGGAACATGTTCCGGAAGCACCGGAACATGTTCCGGAAGCACCGGAACATGTTCCGGAAGCACCGGAACATGTTCCGGAAGCGCCGGAACATGTTCCGGAAGGACCAGAACATGTTCCGGAAGCACTCGAACATGTTCCGGAAGGACCGGAACATGTTCCGGAAGGACCGGAACATGTTCCGGAATCGCTGGAACATGTTCCGGAAGCACCGGAACATGTTCCGGAAGCACCGGAACATGTTCCGGAAGCGCCGGAACATGTTCCGGAAGGACCGGAACATGTTCCGGAAGCGCCGGAACATGTTCCGGAAGGACCGGAACATGTTCCGGAAGCGCCGGATCATGTTCCGGAAGCGCCGGAACATGTTCCGGAAGCGCCGGAACATGTTCCGGAAGCGCCGGAACATGTTCGGGAAGCACCGGAACATGTTCCGGAAGCACCGGAACATGTTCCGGAAGCGCCGGAACATGTTCCGGAAGCGCTGGAACATGTTCCGGAAGGACCGGAACATGTTCCGGAAGGACCGGAACATGTTCCGGAAGCACCGGAACATGTTCCGGAAGCGCCGGAACATGTTCCGGAAGCGCCGGAAGGTGTTCCGCAAGGACCGGAACATGCTCCGGAAGGACCGGAACATGTTCCGGAAGCACCGGAACATGTTCCGGAAGCGCCGGAACATGTTCCGGAAGGACCGGAACATATTCCGGAAGCGCCGGAACATGTTCCGGAAGCACCGGAACATGTTCCGGAAGCACCGGAACATGTTCCGGAAGCACCGGAACATGTTCCGGAAGCGCCGGAACATGTTCCGGAAGGACCAGAACATGTTCCGGAAGCACTCGAACATGTTCCGGAAGGACCGGAACATGTTCCGGAAGGACCGGAACATGTTCCGGAATCGCTGGAACATGTTCCGGAAGCACCGGAACATGTTCCGGAAGCACCGGAACATGTTCCGGAAGCGCCGGAACATGTTCCGGAAGGACCGGAACATGTTCCGGAAGCGCCGGATCATGTTCCGGAAGCGCCGGAACATGTTCCGGAAGCGCCGGAACATGTTCCGGAAGCGCCGGAACATGTTCGGGAAGCACCGGAACATGTTCCGGAAGCACCGGAACATGTTCCGGAAGCACCGGAACATGTTCCGGAAGCACCGGAACATGATCCGGAAGCACCGGAACATGTTCCGGAAGCGCCGGAACATGTTCCGGAAGGACCGGAACATGTTCCGGAAGCGCCGGATCATGTTCCGGAAGCGCCGGAACATGTTCCGGAAGCGCCGGAACATGTTCGGGAAGCACCGGAACATGTTCCGGAAGCACCGGAACATGTTCCGGAAGCACCGGAACATGTTCCGGAAGCACCGGAACATGTTCCGGAAGCACCGGAACATGTTCCGGAAGCACCGGAACATGTTCCGGAAGCGCCGGAACATGTTCCGGAAGGACCAGAACATGTTCCGGAAGCACTCGAACATGTTCCGGAAGGACCAAAACATGTTCCGGAAGGACCGGAACATGTTCCGGAATCGCTGGAACATGTTCCGGAAGCACCGGAACATGTTCCGGAAGCACCGGAACATGTTCCGGAAGCGCCGGAACATGTTCCGGAAGCGCCGGAACATGTTCCGGAAGCGCCGGAACATGTTCGGGAAGCACCGGAACATGTTCCGGAAGCACCGGAACATGTTCCGGAAGCACCGGAACATGTTCCCGAAGCACCGGAACATGATCCGGAAGCACCGGAACATGTTCCGGAAGCGCCGGAACATGTTCCGGAAGCGCTGGAACATGTTCCGGAAGGACCGGAACATGTTCCGGAAGGACCGGAACATGTTCCGGAAGCACTGGAACATGTTCCGGAAGCGCCGGAACATGTTCTGGAAGGACCAGAACATGTTCCGGAAGCGCTGGAACATGTTCCGGAAGGACCGGAACATGTTCCGGAAGCACCGGAACATGTTCCGGAAGCACCGGAACATGTTCCGGAAGCACCGGAACATGTTCCGGAAGCGCCGGAACATGTTCCGGAAGGACCAGAACATGTTCCGGAAGCACTCGAACATGTTCCGGAAGGACCGGAACATGTTCCGGAATCGCTGGAACATGTTCCGGAAGTACCGGAACATGTTCCGGAAGCACCGGAACATGTTCCGGAAGCGCCGGAACATGTTCCGGAAGGACCGGAACATGTTCCGGAAGCGCCGGAACATGTTCCGGAAGCGCCGGAACATGTTCCGGAAGGACCGGAACATGTTCCAGAAGCGCCGGATCATGTTCCGGAAGCGCCGGAACATGTTCCGGAAGCGCCGGAACATGTTCCGGAAGCGCCGGAACATGTTCGGGAAGCACCGGAACATGTTCCGGAAGCACCGGAACATGTTCCGGAAGCGCCGGAACATGTTCCGGAAGCGCTGGAACATGTTCCGGAAGGACCGGAACATGTTCCAGAAGGACCGGAACATGTTCCGGAAGCACCGGAACATGTTCCGGAAGCGCCGGAACATGTTCCGGAAGCACTGGAACATGTTCCGGAAGCGCCGGAACATGTTCTGGAAGGACCAGAACATGTTCCGGAAGCGCTGGAACATGTTCCGGAAGGACCGGAACATGTTCCGGAAGCACCGGAACATGTTCCGGAAGCACCGGAACATGTTCCGGAAGCACCGGAACATGTTCCGGAAGCGCCGGAACATGTTCCGGAAGGACCAGAACATGTTCCGGAAGCACTCGAACATGTTCCGGAAGGACCGGAACATGTTCCGGAATCGCTGGAACATGTTCCGGAAGTACCGGAACATGTTCCGGAAGCGCCGGAACATGTTCCGGAAGGACCGGAACATGTTCCAGAAGCGCCGGATCATGTTCCGGAAGCGCCGGAACATGTTCCGGAAGCGCCGGAACATGTTCCGGAAGCGCCGGAACATGTTCGGGAAGCACCGGAACATGTTCCGGAAGCACCGGAACATGTTCCGGAAGCGCCGGAACATGTTCCGGAAGCGCTGGAACATGTTCCGGAAGGACCGGAACATGTTCCAGAAGGACCGGAACATGTTCCGGAAGCACCGGAACATGTTCCGGAAGCGCCGGAACATGTTCCGGAAGCACCGGAACATGTTCCGGAAGCACCGGAACATGTTCCGGAGGCGCCGGAACATGTTCCGGAAGGACCGGAACATGTTCCGGAAGCGCCGGAACATGTTCCGGAAGGACCGGAACATGTTCCGGAAGCGCCAGATCATGTTCCGGAAGCGCCGGATCATGTTCCGGAAGCGCCGGAACATGTTCCGGAAGCGCCGGAACATGTTCGGGAAGCACCGGAACATGTTCCGGAAGCACCGGAACATGTTCCGGAAGCGCCGGAACATGTTCCGGAAGCGCTGGAACATGTTCCGGAAGGACCGGAACATGTTCCAGAAGGACCGGAACATGTTCCGGAAGGACCGGAACATGTTCCGGAAGCGCCGGAACATGTTCCGGAAGCGCCGGAACATGTTCCGGAAGGACCGGAACATGCTCCGGAAGGACCGGAACATGTTCCGGAAGCACCGGAACATGTTCCGGAAGCGCCGGAACATGTTCCGGAAGCACCGGAACATGTTCCGGAAGCACCGGAACATGTTCCGGAAGCACCGGAACATGTTCCGGAAGCGCCGGAACATGTTCCGGAAGGACCAGAACATGTTCCGGAAGCACTCGAACATGTTCCGGAAGCGCCGGAACATGTTCCGGAAGGACCGGAACATGTTCCGGAAGCGCCGGAACATGTTCCGGAAGGACCGGAACATGTTCCGGAAGCGCCGGAACATGTTCCGGAAGGACCGGAACATGTTCCGGAAGCGCTGGAACATGTTCCGGAAGGACCGGAACATGTTCCGGAAGCACCGGAACATGTTCCGGAAGCACCGGAACATGTTCCGGAAGCGCCGGATCATGTTCCGGAAGCGCCGGAACATGTTCCGGAAGCGCCGGAACATGTTCCGGAAGCGCCGGAACATGTTCGGGAAGCACCGGAACATGTTCCGGAAGCACCGGAACATGTTCCGGAAGCGCCGGAACATGTTCCGGAAGCGCTGGAACATGTTCCGGAAGGACCGGAACATGTTCCGGAAGGACCGGAACATGTTCCGGAAGCACCGGAACATGTTCCGGAAGCGCCGGAACATGTTCCGGAAGGACCAGAACATGTTCCGGAAGCGCCGGAACATGTTCCGGAAGGACCGGAACATGTTCCGGAAGGACCGGAACATGTTCCGGAAGGACCGGAACATGTTCCGGAAGCACCGGAACATGTTCCGGAAGCGCCGGAACATGTTCCGGAAGCGCCGGAACATGTTCCGGAAGCGCCGGAACATGTTCCGAAAGGACCGGAACATGTTCCGGAGGCACCGGAACATGTTCCGGAAGCGCCGGAACATGTTCCGGAATCGGCGGAACATGTTCCGGAAGCGCCGGAACATGTTGCGGAAGCGCCGGAACATGTTCCGGAGGCACTGGAACATGTTCCGGAAGCGCCGGAACATGTTCCGGAAGCGCCGGAACATGTTCCAGAAGCACCGGAACATGTTCCGGAAGCACCGGAACATGTTCCGGAAGCGCCGGAACGTGTTCCGGAAGGACCGGAACGTGTTCCGGAAGGACCGGAACATGTTCCGGAAGCACCGGAACATGTTCCGGAAGCGCCGGAACATGTTCCGGAAGCACCGGAACATGTTCCGGAAGCACCGGAACATGTTCCAGAAGCGCCGGAACATGTTCCGGAAGGACCGGAACATGTTCCGGAAGCACTCGAACATGTTCCGGAAGGACCGGAACATGTTCCGGAAGGACCGGAACAAGTTCCGGAATCGCTGGAACATGTTCCGGAATCACCGGAACATGTTCCGGAAGCGCCGGAACATGTTCGGGAAGCACCGGAACATGTTCCGGAAGCACCGGAACATGTTCCGGAAGCGCCGGAACATGTTCCGGAAGCACCGGAACATGTTCCGGAAGCGCCGGAACATGTTCCGGGAGGACCGGAACATGTTCCGGAAGCGCCGGAACATGTTCCGGAAGGACCGGAACATGTTCCGGAAGCACCGGAACATGTTCCGGAAGGACCGGAACATGTTCCGGAAGGACCGGAACATGTTCCGGAAGCGCCGGAACATGTTCCGGAAGGACCGGAACATGTTCCGGAGGCACCGGAACATATTCCGGAAGCGCCGGAACATGTTCCGGAATCGCCGGAACATGTTCCGGAAGCGCCGGAACATGTTCCAGAAGGACCGGAACATGTTCCGGAAGCACCGGAACATGTTCCGGAAGCGCCGGAACATGTTCCGGAAGCACCGGAACATGTTCCGGAAGCACCGGAACATGTTCCGGAAGCACCGGAACATGTTCCGAAAGGACCGGAACATGTTCCGGAAGCGCCGGAACATGTTCGGGAAGCACCGGAACATGTTCCGGAAGGACCGGAACATGTTCCGGAAGGGCCGAAACATGTTCCGGAAGCGCCGGAACATGTTCCGGAAGCGCCGGAACATGTTCCGGAAGGACCGGAACATGTTCCGGAATCGCTGGAACATGGTCCGGAAGCACCGGAACATGTTCCGGAAGGACCGGAACATGTTCCGAAAGCACCGGAACATGTTCCGGAAGCACCGGAACATGTTCCGGAAGCACCGGAACATGTTCCGGAAGCGCCGGAACATGTTCCGGAATCGCCGGAACATGTTCCGGAAGCGCCGGAACATGTTCCAGAAGGACCGGAACATGTTCCGGAAGCACCGGAACATGTTCCGGAAGCGCCGGAACGTGTTCCGGAAGGACCGGAACATGTTCCGGAAGCACCGGAACATGTTCCGGAAGCACCAGAACATGTTCGGGAAGCGCTGGAATATGTTCCGGAAGCACCGGAACATGTTCCGGAAGCGCCGGAACATGTTCCGGAAGGACCGGAACATGTTCCGGAAGCGCCTGAACATGTTCCGGAAGCGCCGGAACATGTTCCGGAAGGGCCCGAACATGTTCCGGAAGCACCGGAACATGTTCCGGAAGCACCGGAACATGTTCCGGAAGCGCCGGAACATGTTCCGGAAGCACCAGGACATGTTCCGGAAGCACCGGAACATGTTCCGGAAGCACCGGAACATGTTCCGGAAGCACCGGAACATGTTCCGGAAGCGCCGGAACATGTTCCGGAATCGCCGGAACATGTTCCGGAAGGACCGGAACATGTTCCGGAAGGACCGGAACATGTTCCGGAAAGACCGGAACATGTTCCGGAAGCACCGGAACATGTTCCGGAAGAACCAGAACATGTTCCGGAAGCACCGGAACATGTTCCGGAAGCACCGGAACATGTTCCGGAAGCGCCGGAACATGTTCCGGAAGCACCGGAACATGTTCCGGGAGGACCGGAACATGTTCCGGGAGGACCGGAACATGTTCCGGAAGGACCGGAACATTTTCCGGAAGCGCCAGAACATGTTCCGGAAGCGCCGGAACATGTTCCGGAAGGACCGGAACATGTTCCGGAAGGACCGGAACATGTTCCGGAAGGACCGAGACATGTTCCGGAAGCGCCGGAACACGTTCCGGAAGCGCCGGAACACGTTCCGGAAGCACCGGAACACGTTCCGGAAGCACCGGAACATGTTCGGAAGCGCCTGAACATGTTCCGGAGGCACCGGAACATGTTCCGGAAGCGCCGGAACATGTTCCGGAAGCGCCGGAACATGTTCCGGAGGCGCCGGAACATGTTCCGGAAGGACCGGACAATGTTCCGGAAGCGGCGGAACATGTTCCGGAAGGACCGGAACATGTTCCGGAAGCACCGGAACATGTTCCGGAAGCACCGGAACATGTCCGGAAGCACCGGAACATGTTCCGGAAGCGCCGGAACATGTTCCGGAAGCGCCGGAACATGTTCCGGAAGCACCGGAACATGTTCCGGAAGCACCGGAACACGTTCGGGAAGCGCCGGAACATGTTCCGGAAGCGCCGGAACATGTTCCGGAAGGGCCCGAACATGTTCCGGAAGCACCGGAACATGTTCCGGAAGCGCCGGAACATGTTCCGAAAGCACCGGAACATGTTCCGGAAGCACCGGAACATGTTCCGGAAGGACCGGAACATGTTCGGGAAGCACCGGAACATGTTCCGGAAGCACCGGAACATGTTCCGGAAGCGCCGGAACATGTTCCGGAATCGCCGGAACATGTTCCGGAGGCACCGGAACATGTTCCGGAAGCACCGGAACATGTTCCGGAAGGACCGGAACATCTTCCGGAAGCACCGGAACATGTTCCGGAAGGACCGGAACATGTTCCGGAAGCGCCGGAACATGTTCCGGAAGCACCGGAACATGTTCGGGAAGGACCGGAACATGTTCCGGGAGGACCGGAACATGTTCCGGAAGGACCGGAACATTTTCCGGAAGCGCCGGAACATGTTCCGGAAGGACCGGAACATGTTCCGGAAGGACCGGAACATGTTCCGGAAGGGCCGGAAGATGTTCCGCAAGCGCCGGAACACGTTCCGGAAGCACCGGAACATGTTCCGGAAGCACCGGAACATGTTCCGGAAGCACCGGAACATGTTCCGGAAGCACCGGAACATGTTCCGGAAGCGCCGGAACATGTTCCGGAAGCGCCGGAACATGTTCGGGAAGCGCCGGAACATGTTCCGGAAGCACCGGAACATCTTCCAGAAGCGCCGGAACATGTTCCGGAATCGCCAAAACATGTTCCGGAAGGACCGGAACATGTTCCGGAAGCACCGGAACATTTTCCGGAAGCACCGGAACATGTTCCGGAAGCACCGGAACATGTTCCGGAAGCGCCGGAACATGTTCCGGAAGCACCGGAACATGTTCCGGAAGCGCCGGAACATGTTCCGGAAGCACCGGAACATGTTCCGGAAGCACCGGAACATGTTCCGGAAGCACCGGAAAATCTTCCGGAAGCACCGGAACATGTTCCGGAAGCACCAGAACATGTTCCGGAAGCGCCGGAACATGTTCCGGAAGGACCGGAACATGTTCCGGAAGGACCGGAACATGTTCCGGAAGCACCGGAACATGTTCCGGAAGCACCGGAACATGTTCCGGAAGCACCGGAACATGTTCCGGGAGGACCGGAACATGTTCCGGGAGGACCGGAACATGTTCCGGAAGGACCGGAACATTTTCCGGAAGCGCCGGAACATGTTCCGGAAGCGCCGGAACATGTTCCGGAAGCGCCGGAACATGTTCCGGAAGCACCGGAACATGTTCCGGAGGCACCGGAACATGTTCCGGAAGCGCCGGAACATGTTGCGGAAGGACCGGAACATGTTCCGGAAGCACCGGAACATTTTTTCGGAAGCACCGGAACATGTTCCGGAAGCGCCGGAACATGTTCCGGAAGGACCGGAACATGTTCCGGAAGGACCGGAACATGTTCCGGAAGGACCGGAACATGTTCCGGAAGCACCGGAACATGTTCCGGAAGCACCGGAACATGTTCCGGAAGCACCGGAACATGTTCCGGGAGGACCGGAACATGTTCCGGCAGGACCAGAACATGTTCCGGAAGGACCGGAACATGTTCCGGAAGCGCCGGAACATGTTCCGGAAGCACCGGAACATGTTCCGGAAGCGCTGGAGCATGTTCCGGAAGCACCGGAACATGTTCCGGAAGCGCCGGAACATGTTCCGGAAGCACCGGAACATGTTCCGGAAGCACCGGAACATGTTCCGGAAGCGCTGGAACATCTTCCGGAAGGACCGGAACATGTTCCGAAAGCACCGGAACATGTTCCGGAAGCGCCGGAACATGTTCCGGAAGCACCGGAACATATTCCGGAAGGACCGGAACATGTTCCGATGCTTCCGGAACATGTTGCGGAAGCGCCGGAACATGTTCCGGAGGCGCCGGAACATGTTCCGGAAGCACCGGAACATGTTTCGGAAGCACCGGAAGATGTTCCGGAAGCACCGGAACATGTTCCGGAAGCGCCGGAACATGTTCCGGAATCGCCGGAACATGTTCCGGAAGGACCGGAAGATGTTCCGGAAGGACCGGAACATGTTCCGGAAGGACCGGAACATGTTGCGGAAGGACCGGAACATGTTCCGGAAGCACCGGAACATGTTCCGGAAGGACCGGAACATGTTCCGGAAGGACCGGAACATGTTCCGGAAGGACCGGAACATGTTCCAGAAGCGCCGGAACATGTTCCGGAGGCGCCGGAACATGTTCCGGAAGCGCCGGAACATGTTCCGGAAGGACCGGAACATGTTCCGGAAGCACCGGTACATGTTCCGGAAGCGCCGGAACATGTTCCGGAAGGACCGGAACATGTTCCGGAAGCGCCGGAACATGTTCCGGAAGCGCCGGAACATGTTCCGGAAGCACCGGAACATGTTCCGGAGGCACCGGAACATGTTCCGGAAGCGCCGGAACATGTTCCGGAGGCACCGGAACATGTTCCGGAAGCACCGGAACATGTTCCGGAAGCGCCGGATCATGTTCCGGAGGCGCCGGAACATGTTCCGGAAGCACCGGAACATGTTCCGGAAGCGGCGGAACATGTTCCGGAAGGACCGGACCATGTTCCGGAAGCGCCGGAACATGTTCCGAAAGCACCGGAACATGTTCCGGAAGCACTCTAACATGTTCCGGAAGGACCAGAACATGTTCCGGAAGGATCGGAACATGTTGCGGAAGCGCCGGAACATGTTCCGGAAGCCCCGGAACATGTTCCGGAAGCACCGGAACATGTTCCGGAAGCGCCGGAACATGTTCCGGAAGGACCGGAACATGTTCCGGAAGCACTCGAACATGTTCCGGAAGGACCGGAACATGTTCCGGAGAGACCGGAACATGTTCCGGAATCGCTGGAACATGTTCCGGAAGCACCGGAACATGTTCCGGAAGCACCGGAACATGTTCCGGAAGCACCGGAACATGTTCCGGAAGCGAACATGTTCCGGCGCCTCCGGAACATGTTCCGGCGCTTCCGGAACATGTTCCGAAAGCGCCGGAACATGTTCCAGAAGCGCCGGAACATGTTCCGGAAGGACCGGAACATGTTCCGGAAGCGCTGGAACATGTTCCGGAAGCGCCGGATCATGTTCCGGAAGCGCCGGAACATGTTCCGGAAGCACCGGAACATGTTCCGGAAGCACCGGAACATGTTCCGGAAGGGCCGGAACATGTTCCGGAAGCGCCGGAACGGAAGCGCCGGAACATGTTCCGGAAGCGCCGGAACATGTTCCGGAAGCGCCGGAACATGTTCCGGAAGCACCGGAACACGTTCCGGAAGCACCGGAACGTGTTCCGGAAGCGCCGGAACGTGTTCCGGAAGGACCGGAACATGCTCCGGAAGGACCGGAACATGTTCCGGAAGCGCCGGAACATGTTCCGGAAGCGCCGGAACATGTTCCGGAAGCACCGGAACATGTTCCGGAAGCACCGGAACATGTTCCGGAAGCACCGGAACATGTTCCGGAAGCACCGGAACATGTTCCGGAAGCACCGGAACATGTTCCGGAAGCACCGGAACATGTTCCGGAAGGACCGGAACATGTTCCGGAAGCGCCGGAACATGTTCCGGAAGCACCGGAACATGTTCCGGAGGCACCGGAACATGTTCCGGAAGCGCCGGAACATGTTGCGGAAGCGCCGGAACATGTTGCGGAAGGACCGGAACATGTTCCGGAAGCACCGGAACATGTTCCGGAAGCACCGGAACATGTTCCGGAAGGACCGGAACATGTTCCGGAAGCACCGGAACATGTTCCGGAAGCGCCGGAACATGTTCCGGAAGCGCCGGAACATGTTCCGGAAGGACCGGAACATGTTCCGGAAGCACCGGAACATGTTCCGGAAGCGCCGGAACATGTTCCGGAAGCACCGGAACATGTTCCGGAAGGGCCGGAACATGTTCCGGAAGCGCCGGAACGGAAGCGCCGGAACATGTTCCGGAAGCGCCGGAACATGTTCCGGAAGCGCCGGAACATGTTCCGGAAGCACCGGAACACGTTCCGGAAGCACCGGAACGTGTTCCGGAAGCGCCGGAACGTGTTCCGGAAGGACCGGAACATGCTCCGGAAGGACCGGAACATGTTCCGGAAGCGCCGGAACATGTTCCGGAAGCGCCGGAACATGTTCCGGAAGCACCGGAACATGTTCCGGAAGCACCGGAACATGTTCCGGGAGGACCGGAACATGTTCCGGGAGGACCGGAACATGTTCCGGAAGGACCGGAACATTTTCCGGAAGCGCCGGAACATGTTCCGGAAGCGCCGGAACATGTTCCGGAAGCGCCGGAACATGTTCCGGAAGCACCGGAACATGTTCCGGAGGCACCGGAACATGTTCCGGAAGCGCCGGAACATGTTGCGGAAGCGCCGGAACATGTTGCGGAAGGACCGGAACATGTTCCGGAAGCACCGGAACATGTTCCGGAAGCACCGGAACATGTTCCGGAAGGACCGGAACATGTTCCGGAAGCACCGGAACATGTTCCGGAAGCGCCGGAACATGTTCCGGAAGCGCCGGAACATGTTCCGGAAGGACCGGAACATGTTCCGGAAGGACCGGAACATGTTCCGGAAGGACCGGAACATGTTCCGGAAGCACCGGAACATGTTCCGGAAGCACCGGAACATGTTCCAGAAGCACCGGAACATGTTCCGGGAGGACCGGAACATGTTCCGGCAGGACCGGAACATGTTCCGGAAGGACCGGAACATGTTCCGGAAGCGCCGGAACATGTTCCGGAAGCACCGGAACATGTTCCGGAAGCGCTGGAGCATGTTCCGGAAGCGCCGGAACATGTTCCGGAAGCGCCGGAACATGTTCCGGAAGCACCGGAACATGTTCCGGAGGCACCGGAACATGTTCCGGAAGCGCATGAACATGTTCCGGAAGCGCCGGAACATGTTGCGGAAGGACCGGAACATGTTCCGGAAGCACCGGAACATGTTCCGGAAGCACCGGAACATGTTCCGGAAGGACCGGAACATGTTCCGGAAGCACCGGAACATGTTCCGGAAGCGCCGGAACATGTTCTGGAAGGACCGGAACATGTTCCGGAAGGACCGGAACATGTTCCGGAAGGACCGGAACATGTTCCGGAAGCACCGGAACATGTTCCGGAAGCACCGGAACATGTTCCGGAAGCACCGGAACATGTTCCGGGAGGACCGGAACATGTTCCGGCAGGACCGGAACATGTTCCGGAAGGACCGGAACATGTTCCGGAAGCGCCGGAACATGTTCCGGAAGCACCGGAACATGTTCCGGAAGCGCTGGAGCATGTTCCGGAAGCACCGGAACATGTTCCGGAAGCGCCGGAACATGTTCCGGAAGCACCGGAACATGTTGCGGAAGCGTTGGAACATGTTCCGGAAGGACCGGAACATGTTCCGAAAGCACCGGAACATGTTCCGGAAGCGCCGGAACATGTTCCGGAAGCACCGGAACATATTCCGGAAGGACCGGAACATGTTCCGATGCTTCCGGAACATGTTGCGGAAGCGCCGGAACATGTTCCGGAGGCGCCGGAACATGTTCCGGAAGCGCCGGAACATGTTCCGGAATCGCCGGAACATGTTCCGGAAGGACCGGAAGATGTTCCGGAAGGACCGGAACATGTTCCGGAAGGACCGGAACATGTTGCGGAAGGACCGGAACATGTTCCGGAAGCACCGGAACATGTTCCGGAAGGACCGGAACATGTTCCGGAAGGACCGGAACATGTTCCGGAAGGACCGGAACATGTTCCAGAAGCGCCGGAACATGTTCCGGAGGCGCCGGAACATGTTCCGGAAGCGCCTCCGGAACATGTTCCGGCGCTTCTGGAACATGTTCCGGTAGCGCCGGAACATGTTCCGGAAGGACCGGAACATGCTCCGGAAGCACCGGTACATGTTCCGGAAGCGCCGGAACATGTTCCGGAAGGACCGGAACATGTTCCGGAAGCGCCGGAACATGTTCCGGAAGCGCCGGAACATGTTCCGGAAGCACCGGAACATGTTCCGGAGGCACCGGAACGTGTTCCGGAAGCGCCGGAACATGTTCCGGAGGCACCGGAACATGTTCCGGAAGCACCGGAACATGTTCCGGAAGCGCCGGATCATGTTCCGGAGGCGCCGGAACATGTTCCGGAAGCACCGGAACATGTTCCGGAAGCGGCGGAACATGTTCCGGAAGGACCGGACCATGTTCCGGAAGCGCCGGAACATGTTCCGAAAGCACCGGAACATGTTCCGGAAGCACTCTAACATGTTCCGGAAGGACCAGAACATGTTCCGGAAGGATCGGAACATGTTCCGGAAGCGCCGGAACATGTTCCGGAAGCCCCGGAACATGTTCCGGAAGCACCGGAACATGTTCCGGAAGCGCCGGAACATGTTCCGGAAGGACCGGAACATGTTCCGGAAGCACTCGAACATGTTCCGGAAGGACCGGAACATGTTCCGGAGAGACCGGAACATGTTCCGGAATCGCTGGAACATGTTCCGGAAGCACCGGAACATGTTCCGGAAGCACCGGAACATGTTCCGGAAGCACCGGAACATGTTCCGGAAGCGAACATGTTCCGGCGCCTCCGGAACATGTTCCGGAAGCACCGGAACATGTTCCGGAAGGGCCGGAACATGTTCCGGAAGCGCCGGAACGGAAGCGCCAGAAACATGTTCCGGAATCGCCGGAACATGTTCCGGAAGGACCGGAAGATGTTCCGGAAGGACCGGAACATGTTCCGGAAGGACCGGAACATGTTGCGGAAGGACCGGAACATGTTCCGGAAGCACCGGAACATGTTCCGGAAGGACCGGAACATGTTCCGGAAGGACCGGAACATGTTCCGGAAGGACCGGAACATGTTCCAGAAGCGCCGGAACATGTTCCGGAGGCGCCGGAACATGTTCCGGAAGCGCCGGAACATGTTCCGGAAGGACCGGAACATGCTCCGGAAGCACCGGTACATGTTCCGGAAGCGCCGGAACATGTTCCGGAAGGACCGGAACATGTTCCGGAAGCGCCGGAACATGTTCCGGAAGCGCCGGAACATGTTCCGGAAGCACCGGAACATGTTCCGGAGGCACCGGAACGTGTTCCGGAAGCGCCGGAACATGTTCCGGAGGCACCGGAACATGTTCCGGAAGCACCGGAACATGTTCCGGAAGCGCCGGATCATGTTCCGGAGGCGCCGGAACATGTTCCGGAAGCACCGGAACATGTTCCGGAAGCGGCGGAACATGTTCCGGAAGGACCGGACCATGTTCCGGAAGCGCCGGAACATGTTCCGAAAGCACCGGAACATGTTCCGGAAGCACTCTAACATGTTCCGGAAGGACCAGAACATGTTCCGGAAGGATCGGAACATGTTCCGGAAGCGCCGGAACATGTTCCGGAAGCCCCGGAACATGTTCCGGAAGCACCGGAACATGTTCCGGAAGCGCCGGAACATTTTCCGGAAGGACCGGAACATGTTCCGGAAGGACCGGAACATGTTCCGGAGAGACCGGAACATGTTCCGGAATCGCTGGAACATGTTCCGGAAGCACCGGAACATGTTCCGGAAGCACCGGAACATGTTCCGGAAGCACCGGAACATGTTCCGGAAGCGAACATGTTCCGGCGCCTCCGGAACATGTTCCGGAAGCGCTGGAACATGTTCCGGAAGCGCCGGATCATGTTCCGGAAGCGCCGGAACATGTTCCGGAAGCACCGGAACATGTTCCGGAAGCACCGGAACATGTTCCGGAAGGGCCGGAACATGTTCCGGAAGCGCCGGAACGGAAGCGCCAGAAACATGTTCCGGAAGCGCCGGAACATGTTCCGGAAGCGCCGGAACATGTTCCGGAAGAACCGGAACACGTTCCGGAAGCACCGGAACGTGTTCCGGAAGCGCCGGAACGTGTTCCGGAAGGACCGGAACATGCTCCGGAAGGACCGGAACATGCTCCGGAAGCACCGGAACATGTTCCGGAAGCGCCGGAACATGTTCCGGAAGCGCCGGAACATGTTCCGGAAGCGCCGGAACATGTTCCGGAAGCACCGGAACATGTTCCGGAAGCACCGGAACATGTTCCGGAAGCGCCAGAACATGTTCCGGAAGCACCGGAACATGTTCCGGAAGCACCGGAACATGTTCCGGAAGCACCGGAACATGTTCCGGAAGGACCGGAACATGTTCCGGAAGGACCGGAACATGTTCCGGAAGGACCGGAACATGTTCCGGAAGGGCCGGAACATGTTCCGGAAGCGCCGGAACGGAAGCGCCGGAACATGTTCCGGAAACGCCGGAACATGTTCCGGAAGCGCCGGAACGGAAGCGCCGGAACATGTTCCGGAAGCGCCGGAACATGTTCCGGAAGCGCCGGAACATGTTCCGGAAGGACCGGAACATGTTCCGGAGGGACCCGGAAGCGCCGGAACATCTTCCGGAAGCGCCGGAACATTTTCCGGAAGGACCGGAACATGTTCCGGAAGCACCGGAACATGTTCCCGAAGCGCCGGAACATGTTCCGGAAGGACCGGAACATGTTCCGGAAGGACCGGAAGATGTTCCGGAAGCGCCGGAACATGTTCCGGAAGCGCCGAAACATGTTCCGGAATCGCCGGAACATGTTCCGGAAGGACCGGAACATGTTCCGGAAGCACTCGAACATGTTCCGGAAGGACCGGAACATGTTCCGGAAGGACCGGAACATGTTCCGGAATCGCTGGAACATGTTCCGGAAGCACCGGAACATGTTGCGGAAGCACCGGAACATGTTCCGGAAGCGAACATGTTCCGGAAGCACCGGAACATGTTCCGGAAGCGCCGGAACATGTTCCGGAAGCACCGGAACATGTTCCGGAAGCACCGGAACATGATCCGGAAGCACCGGAACATGTTCCGGAAGGACCGGAACATGTTCCGGAAGCGCCGGAACATGTTCCGGAGGCGCCGGAACATGTTCCGGAAGCGCCGGAACATGTTCCGGAAGGACCGGAACATGTTCCGGAAGCACCGGAACGTGTTCCGGAAGCGCCGGAACATGTTCCGGAAGGACCGGAACATGTTCCGGAAGCGCCGGAACATGTTCCGGAAGCGCCGGAACATGTTCCGGAAGCACCGGAACATGTTCCGGAGGCGCCGGAACATGTTCCGGAAGCGCCGGAACATGTTCCGGAGGCACCGGAACATGTTCCGGAAGCGCCGGAACATGTTCCGGAAGCGCCGGAACATGTTCCGGAGGCGCCGGAACATGTTCCGGAAGCACCGGAACATGTTCCGGAAGCGGCGGAACATGTTCCGGAAGGACCGGACCATGTTCCGGAAGCGCCGGAACATGTTCCGAAAGCACCGGAACATGTTCCGGAAGCACCGGAACATGTTCCGGAAGGACCGGAACATGTTCCGGAAGCACTCTAACATGTTCTGGAAGGACCAGAACATGTTCCGGAAGGATCGGAACATGTTCCGGAAGCCCCGGAACATGTTCCGGAAGCCCCGGAACATGTTCCGGAAGCACCGGAACATGTTCCGGAAGCACCGGAACATGTTCCGGAAGGACCGGAACATGTTCCGGAAGCACTCGAACATGTTCCGGAAGGACCGGAACATGTTCCGGAGAGACCGGAACATGCTCCGGAATCGCTGGAACATGTTCCGGAAGCACCGGAACATGTTCCGGAAGCACCGGAACATGTTCCGGAAGCACCGGAACATGTTCCGGAAGCGAACATGTTCCGGCGCCTCCGGAACATGTTCCGGAAGCGCCGGAACATGTTCCGGAAACGCCGGAACATGTTCCGGAAGCGCCGGAACGGAAGCGCCGGAACATGTTCCGGAAGCGCCGGAACATGTTCCGGAAGCGCGGGAACATGTTCCGGAAGGACCGGAACATGTTCCGGAAGCGAACATGTTCCGGAAGCGCCGGAACATGTTCCGGAAGCACCGGAACACATTCCGGAAGCACCGGAACGTGTTCCGGAAGCGCCGAAACATGTTCTGGAAGCACCGGAACATGTTCCGGAAGCACCGGAACATGTTCCGGAAGCACCGGAACATGTTCCGGAAGGACCGGAACATGTTCCGGAAGCGCCGGAACATGTTCCGGAGGCGCCGGAACATGTTCCGGAAGCGCCGGAACATGTTCCGGAAGGACCGGAACATGTTCCGGAAGCACCGGAACGTGTTCCGGAAGCGCCGGAACATGTTCCGGAAGGACCGGAACATGTTCCGGAAGCGCCGGAACATGTTCCGGAAGCACCGGAACATGTTCCGGAGGCGCCGGAACATGTTCCGGAAGCGCCGGAACATGTTCCGGAGGCACCGGAACATGTTCCGGAAGCGCCGGAACATGTTCCGGAAGCGCCGGAACATGTTCCGGAGGCGCCGGAACATGTTCCGGAAGCACCGGAACATGTTCCGGAAGCGGCGGAACATGTTCCGGAAGGACCGGACCATGTTCCGGAAGCGCCGGAACATGTTCCGAAAGCACCGGAACATGTTCCGGAAGCACCGGAACATGTTCCGGAAGGACCGGAACATGTTCCGGAAGCACTCTAACATGTTCTGGAAGGACCAGAACATGTTCCGGAAGGATCGGAACATGTTCCGGAAGCCCCGGAACATGTTCCGGAAGCCCCGGAACATGTTCCGGAAGCACCGGAACATGTTCCGGAAGCACCGGAACATGTTCCGGAAGGACCGGAACATGTTCCGGAAGCCCCGGAACATGTTCCGGAAGCACCGGAACATGTTCCGGAAGCACCGGAACATGTTCCGGAAGGACCGGAACATGTTCCGGAAGCACTCGAACATGTTCCGGAAGGACCGGAACATGTTCCGGAGAGACCGGAACATGCTCCGGAATGGCTGGAACATGTTCCAGAAGCACCGGAACATGTTCCGGAAGCACCGGAACATGTTCCGGAAGCACCGGAACATGTTCCGGAAGCGAACATGTTCCGGCGCCTCCGGAACATGTTCCGGCGCTTCGGGAACATGTTCCGAAAGCGCCGGAACATGTTCCGGAAACGCCGGAACATGTTCCGGAAGGACCGGAACATGTTCCGGAAGCGCCGGAACATGTTCCGGAAGCGCCGGATCATGTTCCGGAAGCGCCGGAACATGTTCCGGAAACGCCGGAACATGTTCCGGAAGCGCCGGAACGGAAGCGCCGGAACATGTTCCGGAAGCGCCGGAACATGTTCCGGAAGCGCCGGAACATGTTCCGGAAGGACCGGAACATGTTCCGGAGGGACCCGGAAGCGCCGGAACATCTTCCGGAAGCGCCGGAACATTTTCCGGAAGGACCGGAACATGTTCCGGAAGCACCGGAACATGTTCCCGAAGCGCCGGAACATGTTCCGGAAGGACCGGAACATGTTCCGGAAGGACCGGAAGATGTTCCGGAAGCGCCGGAACATGTTCCGGAAGCGCCGGAACATGTTCCGGAATCGCCGGAACATGTTCCGGAAGGACCGGAACATGTTCCGGAAGCACTCGAACATGTTCCGGAAGGACCGGAACATGTTCCGGAAGGACCGGAACATGTTCCGGAATCGCTGGAACATGTTCCGGAAGCACCGGAACATGTTCCGGAAGCACCGGAACATGTTCCGGAAGGGCCGGAACATGTTCCGGAAGCGCCGGAACGGAAGCGCCAGAAACATGTTCCGGAAGCGCCGGAACATGTTCCGGAAGCACCGGAACATGTTCCGGAAGCGCCGGAACATGTTCCGGAAGCGCCGGAACATGTTCCGGAAGGACCGGAACATGTTCCGGAAGGACCGGAACATGTTCCGGAAGGACCGGAACATGTTCCGGAAGGACCGGAACATGTTCCGGAAGGACCGGAACATGTTCCGGAAGGGCCGGAACATGTTCCGGAAGCGCCGGAACGGAAGCGCCGGAACATGTTCCGGAAACGCCGGAACATGTTCCGGAAGCGCCGGAACGGAAGCGCCGGAACATGTTCCGGAAGCGCCGGAACATGTTCCGGAAGCGCCGGAACATGTTCCGGAAGGACCGGAACATGTTCCGGAGGGACCCGGAAGCGCCGGAACATCTTCCGGAAGCGCCGGAACATTTTCCGGAAGGACCGGAACATGTTCCGGAAGCACCGGAACATGTTCCCGAAGCGCCGGAACATGTTCCGGAAGGACCGGAACATGTTCCGGAAGGACCGGAAGATGTTCCGGAAGCGCCGGAACATGTTCCGGAAGCGCCGAAACATGTTCCGGAATCGCCGGAACATGTTCCGGAAGGACCGGAACATGTTCCGGAAGCACTCGAACATGTTCCGGAAGGACCGGAACATGTTCCGGAAGGACCGGAACATGTTCCGGAATCGCTGGAACATGTTCCGGAAGCACCGGAACATGTTGCGGAAGCGCCGGAACATGTTCCGGAAGCACCGGAACATGTTCCGGAAGCGAACATGTTCCGGCGCTTCCGGAACATGTTCCGGAAGCGCCGGAACATGTTCCGGAAGCGCCGGAACATGTTCCGGAAGCACCGGAACACATTCCGGAAGCACCGGAACGTGTTCCGGAAGCGCCGAAACATGTTCTGGAAGCACCGGAACATGTTCCGGAAGCACCGGAACATGTTCCGGAAGCACCGGAACATGTTCCGGAAGGACCGGAACATGTTCCGGAAGGACCGGAACATGTTCCGGAAGCACCGGAACGTGTTCCGGAAGCGCCGGAACATGTTCCGGAAGGACCGGAACATGTTCCGGAAGCGCCGGAACATGTTCCGGAAGCGCCGGAACATGTTCCGGAAGCACCGGAACATGTTCCGGAGGCGCCGGAACATGTTCCGGAAGCGCCGGAACATGTTCCGGAGGCACCGGAACATGTTCCGGAAGCGCCGGAACATGTTCCGGAAGCGCCGGAACATGTTCCGGAGGCGCCGGAACATGTTCCGGAAGCACCGGAACATGTTCCGGAAGCGGCGGAACATGTTCCGGAAGGACCGGACCATGTTCCGGAAGCGCCGGAACATGTTCCGAAAGCACCGGAACATGTTCCGGAAGCACCGGAACATGTTCCGGAAGGACCGGAACATGTTCCGGAAGCACTCTAACATGTTCTGGAAGGACCAGAACATGTTCCGGAAGGATCGGAACATGTTCCGGAAGCGCCGGAACATGTTCCGGAAGCCCCGGAACATGTTCCGGAAGCACCGGAACATGTTCCGGAAGCACCGGAACATGTTCCGGAAGGACCGGAACATGTTCCGGAAGCACTCGAACATGTTCCGGAAGGACCGGAACATGTTCCGGAGAGACCGGAACATGCTCCGGAATCGCTGGAACATGTTCCGGAAGCACCGGAACATGTTCCGGAAGCACCGGAACATGTTCCGGAAGCACCGGAACATGTTCCGGAAGCGAACATGTTCCGGCGCCTCCGGAACATGTTCCGGAAGCGCCGGATCATGTTCCGGAAGCGCCGGAACATGTTCCGGAAACGCCGGAACATGTTCCGGAAGCGCCGGAACGGAAGCGCCGGAACATGTTCCGGAAGCGCCGGAACATGTTCCGGAAGCGCCGGAACATGTTCCGGAAGGACCGGAACATGTTCCGGAGGGACCCGGAAGCGCCGGAACATCTTCCGGAAGCGCCGGAACATTTTCCGGAAGGACCGGAACATGTTCCGGAAGCACCGGAACATGTTCCCGAAGCGCCGGAACATGTTCCGGAAGGACCGGAACATGTTCCGGAAGGACCGGAAGATGTTCCGGAAGCGCCGGAACATGTTCCGGAAGCGCCGGAACATGTTCCGGAATCGCCGGAACATGTTCCGGAAGGACCGGAACATGTTCCGGAAGCACTCGAACATGTTCCGGAAGGACCGGAACATGTTCCGGAAGGACCGGAACATGTTCCGGAATCGCGGGAACATGTTCCGGAAGCACCGGAACATGTTGCGGAAGCGCCGGAACATGTTCCGGAAGCACCGGAACATGTTCCGGAAGCGAACATGTTCCGGCGCTTCCGGAACATGTTCCGGAAGCGCCGGAACATGTTCCGGAAGGACCGGAACATGTTCCGGAAACACCGGAACATGTTCCGGAAGCGCCGGATTATGTTCTGGAGGCGCCGGAACATGTTCCGGAAGCGCCGGAACATGTTCCGGAGGCGCCGGAACATGTTCCGGAAGCACCGGAACATGTTCCGGAAGCACCGGAACATGTTCCGGAAGCACCGGAACATGTTCCGGAAGCGCCGGAACATGTTCCGGAAGCGCCGGAACATGTTCCGGAAGGACCGGAACATGGTCCGGAGGCACCGGAACATGTTCCGGAAGCGCCGGAACATGTTCCGGAATCGCCGGAACATGTTCCGGAAGGACCGGAACATGTTCCGGAAGCACTCGAACATGTTCCGGAAGGACCGGAACATGTTCCGGAATCGCTGGAACATGTTCCGGAAGCACCGGAACATGTTCCGGAAGCACCGGAACATGTTCCGGAAGCACCGGAACATGTTCCGGAAGCGCCGGAACATGTTCCGGAAGCGCCGGAACATGTTCCGGAAGCACCGGAACATGTTCCGGAAGCACCGGAACATGTTCCGGAAGCGCCGGAACATGTTCCGGAATCGCCGGAACATGTTCCGGAAGGACCGGAACATGTTCCGGAAGCACTCGAACACGTTCCGGAAGCACCGGAACGTGTTCCGGAAGCGCCGGAACATGTTCCGGAAGCGCCGGAACATGTTCCGGAAGCACCGGAACATGTTCCGGAAGGACCGGAACGTGTTCCGGAAGCGCCGAAACATGTTCTGGAAGCACCGGAACATGTTCCGGAAGCACCGGAACATGTTCCGGAAGCACCGGAACATGTTCCGGAAGGACCGGAACATGTTCCGGAAGCGCTGGAACATGTTCCGGAGGCGCCGGAACATGTTCCGGAGGCGCCGGAACATGTTCCGGAAGGACCGGAACATGTTCCGGAAGCACCGGAACGTGTTCCGGAAGCGCCGGAACATGTTCCGGAAGGACCGGAACATGTTCCGGAAGCGCCGGAACATGTTCCGGAAGCGCCGGAACATGTTCCGGAAGCGCCGGAACATGTTCCGGAGGCACCGGAACATGTTCCGGAAGCACCGGAACATGTTCCGGAAGCGCCGGATCATGTTCCGGAGGCGCCGGAACATGTTCCGGAAGCACCGGAACATGTTCCGGAAGCGGCGGAACATGTTCCGGAAGGACCGGACCATGTTCCGGAAGCGCCGGACCATGTTCCGAAAGCACCGGAACATGTTCCGGAAGCACCGGAACATGTTCCGGAAGCACCGGAACATGTTCCGGAAGGACCGGAACATGTTCCGGAAGCACTCTAACATGTTCTGGAAGGACCAGAACATGTTCCGGAAGGATCGGAACATGTTCCGGAAGCGCCGGAACATGTTCCGGAAGCCCCGGAACATGTTCCGGAAGGACCGGAACATGTTCCGGAGAGACCGGAACATGCTCCGGAATCGCTGGAACATGTTCCGGAAGCAGCGGAACATGTTCCGGAAGCACCGGAACATGTTCCGGAAGCACCGGAACATGTTCCGGAAGCGCGGAACATGTTCCGGAAGCCACCGGAACATGTTCCGGAAGGACCGGAACATGTTCCGGAAGCGCCGGAACATGTTCCGGAAGCGCCGGATCATGTTCCGGAAGCGCCGGAACATGTTCCGGAAGCGCCGGAACATGTTCCGGAAGCACCGGAACATGTTCCGGAAGGGCCGGAACATGTTCCGGAAGCGCCGGAACGGAAGCGCCGGAACATGTTCCGGAAGCGCCGGAACATGTTCCGGAAGCGCCGGAACATGTTCCGGAAGCACCGGAACACGTTCCGGAAGCACCGGAACGTGTTCCGGAAGCGCCGGAACGTGTTCCGGAAGGACCGGAACATGTTCCGGAAGGACCGGAACATGCTCCGGAAGGACCGGAACATGTTCCGGAAGCACCGGAACATGTTCCGGAAGCACCGGAACATGTTCCGGAAGCGCCGGAACATGTTCCGGAAGCGCCGGAACATGTTCCGGAAGCGCCGGAACATGTTCCGGAAGCACCGGAACATGTTCCGGAAGGACCGGAACATGTTCCGGAAGGGCCGGAACATGTTCCGGAAGCACCGGAACATGTTCCGGAAGGGCCGGAACATGTTCCGGAAGCGCCGGAACGGAAGCGCCGGAACATGTTCCGGAAACGCCGTTCCGGAAGCGCCGGAACATGTTCCGGAAGCGCCGGAACATGTTCCGGAAGCGCCGGAACATGTTCCGGAAGGACCGGAACATGTTCCGGAGGGACCCGGAAGCGCCGGAACATCTTCCGGAAGCGCCGGAACATTTTCCGGAAGGACCGGAACATGTTCCGGAAGCACCGGAACATGTTCCCGAAGCGCAGGAACATGTTCCGGAAGGACCGGAACATGTTCCGGAAGGACCGGAACATGTTCCGGAACCGCCGGAACATGTTCCGGAAGCGCCGGAACATGTTCCGGAATCGCCGGAACATGTTCCGGAAGGACCGGAACATGTTCTGGAAGCACTCGAACATGTTCCGGAAGGACCGGAACATGTTCCGGAAGGACCGGAACATGTTCCGGAATCGCCGGAACATGTTCCGGAAGCACCGGAACATGTTGCGGAAGCGAACATGTTCCGGCGCTTCCGGAACATGTTCCGGAAGCGCCGGAACATGTTCCGGAAGGACCGGAACATGTTCCGGAAGCACCGGAACATGTTCCGGAAGCGCCGGAACATGTTCCGGAGGCGCCGGAACATGTTCCGGAAGCGCCGGAACATGTTCCGGAAGCGCCGGAACGTGTTCCGGAAGCGCCGGAACATGTTCCGGAAGCACCGGAACATGTTCCGGAAGCGCCGGAACATGTTCCGGAAGCGCCGGAACATGTTCCGGAAGCGCCGGAACATGTTCCGGAGGCACCGGAACATGTTCAGGAATCGCCGGAACATGTTCCGGAAGGACCGGAACATGTTCCGGAAGCAGTCGAACATGTTCCGGAAGGACCGGAACATGTTCCGGAATCGCTGGAACATGTTCCGGAAGCGCCGGAACATGTTCCGGAAGCACCGGAACATGTTCCGGAAGCACCGGAACATGTTCCGGAAGCACCGGAACATGTTCCGGAAGCGCCGGAACATGTTCCGGAAGCACCGGAACATGTTCCGGAAGCGCCGGAACATGTTCCGGAATCGCCGGAACATGTTCCGGAAGGACCGGAACATAGCACTCGAACACGTTCCGGAAGCACCGGAACGTGTTCCGGAAGCGCCGGAACATGTTCCGGAAGCGCCGGAACATGTTCCGGAAGCACCGGAACATGTTCCGGAAGCACCGGAACATGTTCCGGAAGCGCCGGAACATGTTCCGGAAGCACCGGAACATGTTCCGGAAGGACCGGAACATGTTCCGGAAGCACCGGAACATGTTCCGGAAGGGCCGGAACATGTTCCGGAAGCGCCGGAACGGAAGCGCTCGAACATGTTCCGGAAGCGCCGGAACATGTTCCGGAAGCGCCGGAACACGTTCCGGAAGCACCGGAACACGTTCCGGAAGCACCGGATCGTGTTCCGGAAGCGCCGGAACGTGTTCCGGAAGGACCGGAACATGTTCCGGAAGGACCGGAACATGCTCCGGAAGGACCGGAACATGTTCCGGAAGCGCCGGAACATGTTCCGGAAGCGCCGGAACATGTTCCGGAAGCGCCGGAACATGTTCCGGAAGCGCCGGAACATGTTCCGGAAGCACCGGAACATGTTCCGGAAGCGCCGGAACATGTTCCGGAAGCGCCGGAACATGTTCCGGAAGCACCGGAACATGTTCCGGAAGCACCGGAACATGTTCCGGAAGCACCGGAACATGTTCCGGAAGGGCCGGAACATGTTCCGGAAGCGCCGGAACGGAAGCGCCGGAACATGTTCCGGAAACGCCGGAACATGTTCCGGAAGCGCCGGAACGGAAGCGCCGGAACATGTTCCGGAAGCGCCGGAACATGTTCCGGAAGCGCCGGAACATGTTCCGGAAGGACCGGAACATGTTCCGGAGAACATGTTCCGGAAGGACCGGAACATGTTCCGGAGGGACCCAGAAGCGCCGGAACATCTTCCGGAAGCGCCGGAACATGATCCGGAAGCGCCGGAACATGTTCCGGAATCGCCGGAACATGTTCCGGAAGGACCGGAACATGTTCCGGAAGCACTCGAACATGTTCCGGAAGGACCGGAACATGTTCCGGAAGGACCGGAACATGTTCCGGAATCGCTGGAACATGTTCCGGAAGCACCGGAACATGTTGCGGAAGCGCCGGAACATGTTCCGGAAGCACCGGAACATGTTCCGGAAGCGAACATGTTCCGGCGCTTCCGGAACATGTTCCGGAAGCGCCGGAACATGTTCCGGAAGGACCGGAACATGTTCCGGAAGCACCGGAACATGTTCCGGAAGCGCCGGATTATGTTCCGGAGGCGCCGGAACATGTTCCGGAAGCGCCGGAACATGTTCCGGAAGCGCCGGAACATGTTTGAAAGTGCTGCCCTGGGTCGTTGTGGGTGCCGGAGGGCTCGGGGCCGGCAAGACCAGTGGGGCAGGCACGCGAGGAGTCTCCCTGGATGTTGTTATTGGGGGTAGAACCGGCGCTCGGACACCAACGGAGGCGAGAGCAGCGACAACAGAAGCAAGATCCATGCTGATTGTGGTCCGGCAGAAAATCCCAGTCTATGAAGAAAATTGAGGGGAATTATTCTAAATACATCTGAGTGTCCAAAACTGTCCGAATGAATTTAAATAATCCATTTATGTAAAATTGTCTGGCCGATCTGGCCCGCGAGCGCGCGTCAACGGCAAATGGCGATTCCAGCTAAAATAGCGGAATGCGGCGGATTTACGGGAAATGGACCGCGGAATCAAATCCGGCATATCAGAAATATATAGGAAATATCCTGTGACTGAGCTGCGAGGCGGCAATTCCGCCGAAGCAAAGAAAATGACCAAAATGTAGCCAATCTGGGCAGAATGTCTGAAAATCTGAGCAGATGGGGCTAGCCGCACTTACACTCCCCCTCCAAAAACACACTGGGGTGTGTCGCTACGTCAACGAAGAACGTAGTGCGGGTAAGTCCCAGAAAAACATAGAAATGTAGCCTCGATGAGGCGAAATCTGCTTGATCTGACCTGAATTGGGCTGAATTGGCACTGAATCAGGCTGGATGAACCTGAAATGAGACAGAATGAGAAGTGACGAACAGTCCTCCGTGCAGTAAAACATTAGGTCAAGGGCTAAAAAGCATGTAAACGTATCGAGAATCGATACCAAACCATGCATTGGTTGAGAATGAGGTAGATTATTGGTGGATTGAGTGGGGGGATCAAGAATTGAAGTGACATCTCAGCGCTCTGGCACAGTTTCGCTGTCGCGGGCACGCTACGGTGTCCTCGCCGAACTCTACATCGTGTTATCCCGCTTTTCTCGTTCTGAAAAGTACAGCATGTGGCTCAGATTTGGCGCATCTGGTGGATGATCACAAGATTCAGCATTAATTTGGAGCAGAGATTGAGGGGATTAAGCAATCACAGAGAGGTTAAACAAATACACATGTAGTCTACAGACCCTAAGTGAACCACCGAAGGTAGAGATGTTCTTCTGTTCACTTAGATCTAAACAGATCTTTAAGGAATGAGAGGAGATGACAAGTAAATCAATCTAAATTGTCCTAACATGAGTAAATTCCCTGAGATGAAGGTGAAATGAAGCGGAATGTGTACAACTGAAACTACCAACACCTTCGTTTAGACTAAAGTTAATATATATTGTCGTTTATTCAGCTCAATTGTGCTTTCCGGCACGTTGGTTCGCGAGCATCAAACAGATTCTATCAAAATGTGGATCATGTGATGATGCATCATGATGGGACATGCTGGCCCTGGATCCTTGGCACGTAACGCGCCGAAAGTTCGCTGAAGGCGCTGTACTGACAGTATATAACTGAGAGACACCGAATTTACAGTGGCGGTGGTGTCAATCGACTTGGACAAGGCCAATCTTTCGATGAAATCCCACAAGACACTTGAATTCACCATTTTCGACAGCTTCAGGTCGGATGGAGCTCACATTGGCGTGTGCCAAAAATACAACGAAGCTTACGGACTTCAGAGGTTGCTGTTAGAAGTCCCTAAAGCTCCTAGATGAAGATTGTCTGAACAATTGACGTCTGGGTTTCGTACAACAGTGGCAGAATGATGGACAAACCTGAGGAATTCAAGGTAAATTTGAGGATCCTGGATCTGAATCTGGACTTTGGCGTCAGCATCACAGCAAATGAAGGTGAGATCTGAGTTCCTGGCGTCGCATCTCGTGCAGCCAGTACTACAGGGGGTGCCTGTAGGGGTGCATGTCACCGGCCGGTGTTTTGATTATGTACATTTGCTTCCATCTGCACGAGTAGCCAAATTCCAAAGATGCACAGACCAACAGAGACAAGATTACCCCGAATCTGCCTGAATTAAGCCTGAGTTTGGTTTTTTCTGAACACGGCAGCACACTCCGTCAGCGTATCTACGCCTTGTCTGCCGAACGGAGACCAAAGAAAAGTTGATTGACGTCAAATTATCAAACATTCGCAGTTCTCCACATCATGACATAAACAGAAAGAATGAACAGTGGATTGAGCAGAATGTGGTAGGATGGCTTCCTCAATTCGGCCAAGCACGAATACATGTGACCACCAACCTGTCTGGCCTGGCCCTCGTACGGCTTGGGCGCTGCAAATCAGCGGCCGAACTCGAAGCTTGGTCCTCATTTGGCTCCTGGGCTGGCCTGACCGCAGGAGGGGGGATCGACGGATCAGCCCTGGAATGTGGCTGCTGAGGGCCGTAAAAGGCTGGATCTCGATTCACCACAGGTCGTTTTCCGTCGCTCTCCACTTGTCTGTCTGGTTTCGACAAACAATCTGTCAGGAGTACACCAATTTCGGGGTGCTTCTTGAGGAAGTCAATGAACCCCTTGGTGTATCCATGGACAAAAGATTGGGCTGGTTCCCAGTTGTTGTGACTGGAATCAAAGCCCCTCCACTCACACAGAAATTCCCATTCGCCCTTGGCGTCACGTCTTGCTTCAACAATCCTCTTGAGTTCGTACTTTCCCCCTTCGATTACCCGATCGGACAAGTGTTTTGCAGTCCAAAAAAGGGGTTTAACTCGATCCTTGGGGGAGCGGATCTCTCTCTTGAGGCGATCGCCCGAAACGTCAATTTCCCTGCTGACATCCACACGAATCCTCCACCTGTTCTCACCAAGACGCGCTGTAACAGCGAATGGCCCCTCCCACAAGGGAAGAAGCTTGTCATCTCCGTCCAGGGTGGTTTCGGATTTTCGAAGCCAAACTCGATCATCGACTTCAAAATTGTGGGGGTTTTTTCGACCTTGGTTTTGAACCCAAAGCCAGTCAGCTTGATGCTTCTCGATTAATTTCGACACAGATTTATCTGCTCGTTGGACTTCGTCCAAAAACAGCGAAGCATCCTTACAGGGGCGAGGATTATTCAACGGCATGTTCCACCAACACTTCTTTCGTCCAAAGACAATTTCATTTGGAGAAAGGCCATGATACAAAGGCGTGTTGTGGTAACGGCGAAGCAATGCGAAGAGAACTTCCATCCAATGGAAATCCTTTTCACTCGCGAGCTCCTTACGAAGCATATTAATTATTGAGCGGCCGGCTCTTTCGCCAGGCAGCGCTCGATGCGAGTGGATTTCACATCGGAGGTGGTGGATTCCAAGGCGAGCACATAATTCTCTCCACCATTCGGAGGTGTACTCTTTGCCTGAATCCGTCACCACCTCGGATGGGACGTCCCAGCCTCCCATCCAGGTCTGCGCGCACCATTTGGCGGCAGCCTTGCCAGTCATCGACTCAATGTTGCAAGGCAACACTTGAATGTAGCCGGAATGACGGCACTGAATAAGGAGCACACCATTGACTTTTTTGTTAGTCCAATGGCACTCTTCGTCATCGAGCTCACCGAGATAGAAGAAATCACTGGTGACTCTGTTAAAGAGACGCTCCGGAATAGGATGAGGCCTCAGATGGCCGTGCTTCTTCGCGCTGGGAGGCGTCGAGACAGCACATTGGGCACATCCGGCAGCTACTTTCATGCAATGAGTGTAGAGCCTCGATCCAAACAACCTATGCTTAATCATCGACCACAGTCGACGGCCATGTGCGTGGGGGGACTCCCATTTGTGCCACCAGTTTAACACTCGGGGGGCTAGGGCGTCTGGCACACACAATTTACCCTCCATCCACAGCTTCCCCCCATCCAACGAGTACTCAGCAAAAATCCCATCTCTGTGAGCATCTTTGGATTTGAGATTTCCAAAGACCTCTTTAAACATGGGATCCTGCAGGTAATCGGACGTCCAGTCACGGATGATCAGGGAATCCTTCGGCAGGGGTGGAGTTTTGGCCGGATCTCGACGCTTAATGCCCTCGATCAACCGAAATCGACTTACTTGTCGGGTATAGTCAAACCGTTTCACACTCCCTGAGGAGGAGTAAGAAAAAGTGCTTTTCCATTGCTTTGGGACATACTCTAGTTGTATTAGAGATGCACTGAGCATCCATGCATTTTTATCTTAGTATTGGTCCAGCCAAAAGTGGTGAGAACACATTTTGACCTATGGAACCAAACACCCAATCAGGATATGGAGTGGACCCCTTAATCCCCTTTCAATCAGAAGTAAAACATCTTTTCCTGAGTTGACTGAGCACTGACATACCTAAGGTAGAACCTATGAATTTATCTATGTTTTTCCATGAATACTTATCTGCCCTAGTGGTATGCACCATAGGGGGTTAGGCACCTCTTTTTGAGAGGTCCTGGGTTCAATTCCTGGTCAGCCTAACTAAGTAGGAAGATCCCAACTAAGTAGGAAGATCCCATGTGACATGGCAGTGACCTCATCGCCACATACCATGCCACCTCAGCACATATGGGAGCCAAAACAAAGAGTGCACATCTCCTAAGATGGCACTATGGAGAGAGAGTGATCCTGAGGCAGTTTTCTAACTCTTTTCCCAAAACATTTCAGCTATCTCTGTGAATATGCATTCATTTGTATCCTGAGTTGCAGTTTCTGTGAATATCTAATCATCTTTCACTGTTTACACTGCAGCCCTTCATGCTTTGATCCTGAATTACCTTCTCCTTGCATACTATTGGCTTGGGCTATCCTGGATTGAGTTGGCTTTACTGTATTTCAACAAACAAAAGCTTTTCATCATCCAAAACCAGCAGCAGGACACCCTACAGCAACAACAAGCAGCAGGAGAAGCAAAAACACAGTGCTGAAAACACTATAAACTTTTCTGGTAGCAAGAGGCAGCCTGTCTCTGTGCACCGGCAGCGACCCCGCGCCGTACAACCAGTGCTCCGAGCAGGCAAACATAAGCAGAAGGGTGGATTAAGATGGATCCAGGAAGAGTGGACGCCGAGGTGAACACAGCGCCAGCGCCAGAGACACCGGCAAGGCCGGCGCCTGACGCTGTACCTTCGGTGGAGCCCTTACATGGGCCAATGGATACGGCGGAGGACTCCTTGGATGGCCTCCAGACGGCCTTTGGGGCCCTGTCGGTGAAGGAAATGGTCTCTCAGCCTCAGCCTGTGAAGAGGAAGAGAGGAAACGAGAGCGAGAAGGATGCTGGAGAAGGAGCAGACGAAGGAGAGGAGCAAGGGCAAGACCCGACGGATATCCCTACCTTCGAAGGCGCACCAAGCGCTTCTGGCCTCCAAGCATCACCCTCTCCCATAACCACCACACACCCAGCCGCCGCTACATCCACTTCCACAACCAACCAGCCTATGGCAGAGGGCACAGGCTTTACTGGCATGCCTCACTACCCCGCCTATGGCATGGGCCCACCTACCACTGCGCTCCTTGAGGCAACTACTGCCAGTGAGCCGGTGGCTTCCAGCTCTGCGCCGCGTTGGTATGCGGCTGACCATCCCCATCCACTCCACGCCACTGGAACCTACATGGAAGTTCCTGGGTATGCTCCTGGGTGTGCACCTGGGTATGCACCCCTGAGTGGGTTGAGGAGAGGACCAGAGTCTCTGGGAGGCAGGAGTAGAGGATCGGGAAGATCCTCCAACAGGTCCCTGACGCGGTCGGAGATCAACGAGGTGCTCCAAGGAGCCACTTCGAAAATCGTGAGCGACCTCACGCAAGAGATCAGGGAGAAGCTGCAGCCCCTGATGATCCCGTCCCATGCGTCACCTACGACAGTGGGGATGTCACCCCACCGAGTACAGGCTAACCACCTGGCGGCAGGGTTGACGAATACCCTGGGGAGCCTGAGGAGCCGACCGATGCCGACTCCTGCAGCAGTACCAAGAAGCCCATTCGTCCCGAGGACAGCCCAGCCGCCCTACAGTCACGTGACGAACTCGACGAGGGCCGAGCTGGACCAGCTGGGGCTGACAGCCCTAAGGGCTATGGTGGACGTGGAGCCTTATGGCTCCAGTGATCTAGGCGGAGACCCCTCCGATGATGGGCCGCCTTCGATGACTTCTTCTTCGCCATCGGATGACGAAGACCCTGAGGACCCCGAGGACTCCAAGGGTAAGAAGAAGAAGAAGAAGAAGAAGAAGACCCGACGCCCTGAAGGACGCCGAGCTCAGGAGGCGAAGGCTATTGCCACCTCCAAGATAGTGGTGAACCTGCCTGAATTCACAGGCAAGGACCTCAGCGAGTTCGCTGAGAACTTTGGCCGGTTCCTACGACTGACCGGCCAAACCCACGCGAGTGGGCGAGTGAAGTGCGACCTGCTCCTGCAGTGCTGCAAGACGAAGTACCTGGAGAAGCAGGTCAGGCAGATCGTCACCAACTCCGCCACCTTTGCCGACGTGTTGGTTGCCCTGGAGAGGCAGTACCCAACCTACGAGACCGACCTCTCCATCAGGGCCGAGATCCAGAACCTGCCCGTCCTTCCCAACAACCCCAAACCCGGCAGGGTCTCCGAGCTGTTGGCGGACCTGGACCACTGGGCTGGACGACTGACGCCCGGTTCCTACAGCAGCGACGACCTGCTGTTTTGGTTGTGCTCCAAGCTCCCCCGTGAGCTATGGGACGAGTGCCGTCTGACGGCTGAGCGCAAGGCTAGATCCCTCCGCTACGAGGATCTATGCGTGCTGCTCCTGGAGATGGCGCTGGAGAAGGAGAGCGACCAACACCTGAACCACTACCGTCCTGGTGGTGGAGGTTCTGGAGGCAAAGGGTACCAAGGGTCCCGACCTGGGCAGGGGACTACCCCCAAACACGCCCACGCCCGCCTAATGGAGAACGTGAAGGAGCTATTCTGGTGTGATGCCAGAGATGAACAGGGCCACCTGCAGCATGCCTCCGACTGCGAGCAGCGAGACTGCTTTGTTGTCCAGGGGAAGCAGCAGGAAAAGATCACCGGCGCCAAGGTGAAGATGCCGGATCATTACCGCTGCACCATCACGTGTGCATTCTGCGGTAAGCGGAAGCACTATGAGGACGAGTGCTACCATAAGCAACGCCTATCGGCGAAGCTTAAGGGGGAAGATCCTGGCAAAAGCTCAGGCAAAGGTGGAGGCAAGGCCAAAGGCAACGACTCCGGCAAGGGCAAGTCGAAAGGACGTGGTCAAGGTGGTCAAGACAAGGGTCAAGGCGGACGAGGAGGAGGCGCTAATCGCCAGAACGACAACAAGAACAAGGACAAGAACGGAGGTAACCCCAACCCTAATCCAGGGGGGAACTCCGAGCCCTCTGGAGGGCAGTCTGGACCTACCACGCGCTCACAGACGCAGGCCCAGCAAGAACAAGGAGCCAAGCGTGAGCATGAAGGTGGTGACGACGGCAACGCCAAGAAGAGAAGCCGTTTCATGAGGATGGCCCGCAAATTGCGGAACAAGGGGTTCGAGGTGACCTGTCCCGCGGAGTTCTGACGGGGACGCTCTGGTGGCACCCAAGACCTGGTGTTTTGGGTACGTATCCGACTAGGGGGACGTGAATACCTGGGGGTACTGGATACTGGAGCCACAATATCGATAGTGGCCAAGAAAATTTTACCTTGTGGGAGCCTGAAGAACACCATGACCACCGCCGCTATACGGATGGGGGATGGACATGTGGTGCACAGCTGCGGGGACTGCGAAGTGGAGGTACCTATGGGCTCCAAGACTATCGCCCATCGGTTCTATGTGATGGACACTGATGCCTTCGACTTTGTACTGGGTACTGACTTCTTCGTGCAGCACTCCCAGATACAATCCCTGACGCTGCAAGCGCCCTACCTCCTGTACGTGGACCACGGCAGTGGCAGAGAGTCTGTGCCACTAGAGCAGTCGGAACATACCTCGAGTTACCTGAGACTATCGAAGGAGGAGCCCTCGAACATGATGGCGGCCTCCAAAACTGAGGACTATCAACTATTGGGGGAAGTCCTAGACCAAGGTCTGAAGGAGCTGGGTTACTCTCGAGAAGACCTAAGTGTGGAACTGTTCGCCAGCGACAAGCAGCATGTACTGGACCTATACTGCAGCAAGGGGAAGAACTGCAGCTACAAATTTTACTGGCCCTCTTTCGGGATGGCCTACGGGAACCCCAGATTCAGTGAACTGGGGAAGGTGCTGACCAAGGTGGCCTTGGAACGTTCCCGTATGGTCCTGTGTTCCCCCGATTGGGGAGCCCATGGGGGCAACGAGTACTGGCGAACCCTCCTTGACAAGCTGACTATCAGCTCTGTGCGGTTACCTGATGAGGCCATCTACGTGCCTCTGGGACGCAAGACGCCCATTGGGAAGCCCGGATGGGGGAGTATGCTCAGCGTGGTGGACGGAAGTCTTACCACCATCCCCTGGGAAGACCTGGACCCTACTCTGGTCCAGGCTATACAACGAGAAAGCGATGGACTCGCCTTGGGTGACTTGAAGGATCGTCTACGACCTCAAGATGCTGTTGAAACTACACCCGGAGGAGATGAGTACGTCGTGACTGACACCAACGCCCCCAACTCTCCCTGTCATGTACCTGTTCCTGATGGAGTCTCTGAGTGTGGACTATCTGAGCTACCTAGCTCTATCCACTCAGACGACGAAACTGAGCACGACGCCTTCTTCGTGCAGACTGCGGTGGAAGAAGTGGAGAACGCCGAGTACGTCGCCCCACTAAAACCCCTACTCTCCATGAGGGTGGAAGACCCCGTGGATGAAGAGCTGGACCCTCGATCCAGGCTCAGGGAGTATGTGGATTCCAAGAGGAAGTTGGTGGCGAAAAAGCTATGCTACGCGAAGCCTACCCGCAGCTCGTGGCCACTGAAGCAAGGACGTATGGGAGACCTATCCCAACTGAAGGAGGACCTCGAACAGAAGATCACCACCTGGCAAAGGGAGGTAGATCTCAAGCTCATGAAGAGCGTATGGGGTGCCCATGTGAGGACCCCAGATGAGGACGACCTCTCGGAGGAATGTGTATGTGAACCCCCTAAAGCGTGCCTATGTTGCCATCGTCCACCGGAGATGGTTGAGCAAGACCTTCTGTATGCCTACCAAGGGCTGAAGGATGCTACCGTGGGCGAAGAGTCGGTGGAGGACCACCTCCCGACGTCTATTCAAGGGGCAAGCAACTTACACTCCGACGAGGACATGGAGGACAAGATCAAGGTACTGGACCCGCGGGTGCAAAAGCTGATAAGGACCTATCTGGAGGTGTTCGGAGAACTACCCCCTCCAGCCTCATGCGACAAGCTGGTACAGATGGACCTCAAGCTGAAACCCGAGTTCGTGGGTCACAAGATCCGGAGGAGACCCTATCCAGCTCCTAAAGAGCAGGCCGACGAGATTGAGCGACAGATACAAGAATGTATCGACGCTGGCCTAGTCCTGGAGTACAAGGATGGGGACTACCCCCTACACTGCAGCCCCTGTTTCCTGGTGGCTAAACCTGGGTCTACAGCCAAACGGCTGGTAGTGGACTATGGAGAGCTGAACAAGAAGACGCTGAACCACTCAGGGTCCATTCCCAATATGGAGTCTACCCTGGAGAAGATAGCCTCCTGCCGCTACAAGACCAAGATGGACAAGCGAAGTGGATTCTGGCAAGTGGACCTGACGCCCAACGCGCAGGAACTACTGGCCTTCATCACCCCTCAGGGGAGGGTATTCAAGTGGAAGGTCATGCCCATCCTACGACGGAGACCTAAGGTGCAGGAGCTCATATCCCGTGGGGCCCAGATGGAGGCTCACATCGACGATGTATGCCTCGGGACCAATACCCAGGAGGATCACCTAATCCTCTTGGGTGAGTTCTTTGCGGTCTGCCAGGAGAACCACACACGACTCAAGCTGGAGAAGTGTGAGTTCATGCAGGAGACCATGCAGTACCTGGGGTTTGACGTTGGCTATGGGTGGTGGACCCCAGCGGCCTCTAAGGCCAAACCCCTGATGGATGCCAAGGTACGACACGAAGACCCCAAGAAAGGACTTCATGATGTACGCAGTTTCATTGGGGCGTGCAACTTCTATCGCCGCCACATCAAAAACTTCACCTACACCAGCGCTGTACTGACTGACTTGATCAAGAAGAGTACTACTTGGCGCTGGGGCCCACAAGAGCAACAAGCGTTTGACGAGCTCAAAGACAAGGTAGCCAACGCTAAGTGCTTAGGCGTGCCTAGGGCACAAGGGGAGATTATCCTGGTGACCGACGCCAGCAATGTGGGCGGTGGTGGAACGTTGTTCCAGTGGCAAGCACTAGAGAAGGAGGAGTTCGACTCGGCCATTTCCCAATGGGGGACGGAAGGTCTCAACCGAGATGGAACCCTCAAGCACAGCTACCCTGACGACAAGTGGGTCCTAGTACCTCTGGGCCACTGGAACTGGAAGTGGAACCAGGCCAGGGGGAACTACTCCACCTATGAGCAGGAACTGCTCGCGGGTATGCTGGTGCTATCCTCACAAGCACGACTGTTGGGGAGTAACCCTGTGGTCTGGCTATGCGACCAAGAACCGGTCCGCAGTTTCCAGAAGGGCCCCCCACCTGAGAAGGCCAAGCTACGTCGCTGGTGGACCTACCTCAGTCAACTACGGCTGACGGTACACCATATCCAGGGAGTGAAGAACGAGTGTGCCGACTACATCAGCCGCAACAACTTCGACGCCCTGATTGGTGCCCGGTCTGAAGCGCTGGCTAAGGAAGCGTTCAGCCGTATGGACGTACACCTGGACCTGAACATGACCATGATACGCCCGCTGGATGGACTCCAACAATCGGAGTACCTACAGGAGTTTGGGGATATCTACCGGCGCCTGGAGAAACGCCTTGAACCCCTCCTGGTCAACCAAGACCAGTGGAAGCGGGACAAGAGCTACCTCTGGCACGAGGACCGCATCGTGGTGCCTAGTGACCGAGTCCCAGCGCTGCTGAAGTGGACCCATGAGTCCAGTGGTCATGTGGGTGCTGACCGTACCCTGAGGCTGTTCAAGCAGTGGTTCCACACTACGTGGACTGACGACCAGCTGCGGAAGACGCTCCTGCCTATCGTGGACAAGTGCCCGTGCAGGTCCTGTAAACCAGGGGATATCAGGGACAGAGGTCTCTACTCGACCCTGCCCATCCCTCACTGTGCTAACAGTGTTCTATACGTGGACTACACGGAGATGCCGAAGTTCGGGGGCTATGACTTCGCCCTCGTGGTAACCTGTGGGTTGACCAGGTTTACCAGGGTGTTCCCATGTACCAAGCACATTACCGGAGAGGAGACTATCAAGATACTCCTGGAGGAGTGGTTTTGTGTCTATGGGGCGCCCAAGGAGATCAACTCCGATGAGGACGTACGAGTACGCTCAGATACTGGCTGGTACAAGAGGGTCCTGAGGTCCCTCAATGTCCAGGTGTCTACGGGGATTCCCTACTCTCACACGAGCAACCCCCTATGTGAGCGACAGATTCGTGTCCTGAAGGAGAACGTCAGGATATGGTGCAAAACTGAACGCACCAGAGACTGGGTGAGACTACTCCCCGTCATATCCTTGATGATGAACTCCCAAGAGAGTTCAGCTACTGGCTACTCGCCACATGAGCTATTCATGGGGCGCCCGGCGTGGTTCCTACATGCCCCCTATCCAGAGGACACCCATTCTTCTGTGGGTGAATGGGTCCAAGAGCAACAAGCGAAGGTGGACAAGGCCAAGGCTATGCTCCAGAGAGTGAGGGAGCGTCAGTGGAACAAGAAGAACAAGCACCGTGTACCGGCCACCTACCAAGAAGGGGACTGGGTGCTGGTGCATCACAGTCGACTACCCGCCTGGCCACGCTCTACCAGCGATGACCCATACTTCCGGCCGTACAAGATCCTATCTGTGGATGGACACCGTATCACCGTGCGGTGTTCTCCCCGTCTAGGGGGGACCCTGGTGTGCGCCGCTCAACACCTGAAGCGCTACCATGATCCTGAAGACCTCTGTGGGGAGGAGTGGGAGCTGAACGACGAGGAAATCGCCGCTCTGGACCTACAAGGGGCTGCCAGCCCTATGGAAGTTGAAGGTGAACTCCCCGACATGAACGCCGAGGAGATGGCTAAGGAGGCCTTCTACCTGGTGAAGTCTGTCCTACGCCACCGCTATCGCCAGGGTTGGCGCTTCCTCACCCTCTGGGAAGGGTTTGGAGTCGAAGAGGCCACCTGGGAGCCCTTCTCTGCATTTGTTCTACCTGAGGGACGCCTAAACTCAGTTCTGGTTGACTACTTGTCCCAGAACAACCTTGGTGAGTTGTTGAGGCTCGCTGAGATGCTTGCCTCCAAGAATAAAGCTAGGGACTGAACCTTACCCTTACCTGCCAAAGCGTATGTGTGAGTGTGCTAGTCCTAAGGTCCTGAGAGCAAGCCGCAGAAGTGGTGTCCTAATTATACCCAAGTCTGCGCCCTTGCTGAACCTGGAGGGTTGGCTTATTGATGCCACGGGGTACGCCCCGGGTCTCCCCTCCCCTATGCGCCCAATTTCTGTGCTGGCGCAAAACCTTGGGGGAATACCCAGAGTGTTAATCCAGGTATTGTTTTCCCTACCTACCTGTCTACTACAGGGAGGGGTGGCCAAAAGCTATGAAGGCATGCAAAACGCCTGTTTGCTATGTGGCCAAAAACACTAACCTAACACACTGTCACAGCCCACCAACCCAGCTAAAATTGCAGGAAAAGGGTGGGACAGTGACACGCCCCCTACAGGTCCTGAACACCCTACAGTGGCACCATCCTGGTGGGCGAGCGCTGGGCAACTGGCTCTAGCCCCCACGCAGGACTACCACTCCTACACGCACACTCTACTTGGCGTTGCGAAGAGAAAGTTCTCGAGGGTCCTAGCGACCCACCTGTGAAATGACAAGAGAACACAGCGCTGCTAAGCAACTGTGGCCTCACAGGGGACGCCACAACGCGTTTCCCCTGCAAGGGCTTGGAGGGAAGGAGTGCTCTCGTGTGCAAGGCGCAGATGTCGATGAAGTCGGACTCCCTGCTCTGCCACAGGCGGAGCGGAGTTACTTGTTTGTGTGATCTGCGCCCCTGTTTAGCAGGGCATAAAAAAATGCTGCTGCACCACTCACCCTACCTGCCCACCTGTAAAACAAAGGCAAATGAAAGGGCGTTTGCGGCGGAGGAACCAAGGCACACTCCAGGTATTATACCCTTCTCAGTGTGCCCTATAATACGCTGTCCGCAAACACGCTGCATGGAGCAGCTACCCTTATCAAGCAAGCAAGCGTTAAGGGACTCCTCAGGTTCTCTTAAAGAACGTACCGAGGAGCCCCTGGGTAGCCTAAACAAGGTTTACCGTGCGCACTTCGCGTGGCCTACCCTTTAATGCGTGTGTGCATGCACGACTATGCACAATCACGTGGGCAAACCTGCCCATCTCCACAACAATCTTGACTCCACCAGGGGGTGGCCCCGCCTGGGCGTACCTACCTTACCTACCGCTGGGAAGTGAAGCAAGGAGAGAAAAAAAAAGGGGCGCACGCGGAGAACGTTGCTATGCACTTGTGTGTATGACTAATCACCCTGATCTGACCGCTAATCATCTGCAATCTTTCTAATCAATCCCTCTACCGCGGTTATCGTTGTTAACGCTGCTACACGACTCGGTCACGGAGACTCGAGACGAGCAATGTGTATGCGGCATGCAAGACGAGCATACCTGTAGTTTATACCTGATTCATTGAAGTCTTTTCAATTGATTTTCGAATTCTTGAATTTTTGAAGCTTCTATTAGTGTGGGTGGAATCTGTATGTTTGTTTATTAATGTGTGTCTCGTCATTTTCAAGACTACGTGATACATACGTTTATAATTCCATTGTTTTTCCATTTTCCGGCGCTTCGCTAGGAGCCGCTCCTGCGCGCCGCCATTTTATGCGTATGAATTTCTGGACTTAAAAAATCCAGGGATGACTATAATTTCTATAAAAATGTGCTGAAGATGCACAATTGGATTCTGCTCAGGTGTGTCGTTCCAGAAAAATTCTGCGCCGTCATTTGACGGATTTTGTTGTCGTCGCTTCGTTTTTGCGTGGATTCGTCCATAATTCTCCCATTCCTGCCTCTGCAGATACCCACGCGCAGCCTCGCTGAGTAGGCCGTGTTCGGGCCGAAACGCAGGTGCCTGGAGAGACTGAGCAGAACCAAGACCCCACCAAGGGGCAAATTAATTTCTTTTCGACTCCCTACGCCCTAAGACAGGTCACAGGTCGCCAGCAGGTTTACGAGAACCCATGCGAGTGTGTATAATGTGTCTTGCGTTTGGGTTGTGTCGACGCTGCGTCTTGGAGGAAGGGATGCATATGCACATGTTTGGCATGCTCCCAATCTAACCCAACCAAGCCACAGGAGCCCCGGCAGCGCCAAGAGCGCTGAGTCTTCTGTAGGAAACTGTACAATCAGAGCAGCAAAAGGACGCCAGCCATGGTGAGCGCCCGTTTTTCAGTGTGAGGGAGACTGTAGGTATTTTAAAGTAGATGTGGAAACCAAGGAAAGGCCAAGAAAAATTCCCTTTTTCCTAAAATGCGACAGTGGTGGCCACCACAGCACAAGGGGGGAGTAAGAAAAAGTGCTTTTCCATTGCTTTGGGACATACTCTAGTTGTATTAGAGATGCACTGAGCATCCATGCATTTTTATCTTAGTATTGGTCCAGCCAAAAGTGGTGAGAACACATTTTGACCTATGGAACCAAACACCCAATCAGGATATGGAGTGGACCCCTTAATCCCCTTTCAATCAGAAGTAAAACATCTTTTCCTGAGTTGACTGAGCACTGACATACCTAAGGTAGAACCTATGAATTTATCTATGTTTTTCCATGAATACTTATCTGCCCTAGTGGTATGCACCATAGGGGGTTAGGCACCTCTTTTTGAGAGGTCCTGGGTTCAATTCCTGGTCAGCCTAACTAAGTAGGAAGATCCCAACTAAGTAGGAAGATCCCATGTGACATGGCAGTGACCTCATCGCCACATACCATGCCACCTCAGCACATATGGGAGCCAAAACAAAGAGTGCACATCTCCTAAGATGGCACTATGGAGAGAGAGTGATCCTGAGGCAGTTTTCTAACTCTTTTCCCAAAACATTTCAGCTATCTCTGTGAATATGCATTCATTTGTATCCTGAGTTGCAGTTTCTGTGAATATCTAATCATCTTTCACTGTTTACACTGCAGCCCTTCATGCTTTGATCCTGAATTACCTTCTCCTTGCATACTATTGGCTTGGGCTATCCTGGATTGAGTTGGCTTTACTGTATTTCAACAAACAAAAGCTTTTCATCATCCAAAACCAGCAGCAGGACACCCTACAGCAACAACAAGCAGCAGGAGAAGCAAAAACACAGTGCTGAAAACACTATAAACTTTTCTGGAGGGATCGGTGACTTTTTCCACGACTTTCAGCGTTTTGGTGCAGATCTCGTGAGCATGCGCCGGATCTGTGATGGCCGTGATGTCGTGACACGGCAATGCGTGCTGTTTAACAGCGCACTGCATGCATGCACGTCGAATGAGTTTCTTTTCTTCCTGATCCCATTCGATGATTACATGGCGGTCCTGCTCCGTACCATGGATGTTGGTACTTTGCAGCCCCTCTGAGGCGGGGTAAGCCCATCATTCCAGGCAAATACGACACATGGAGGTCAAACAGAGAGAGAAATTCGTGCCATCTGGCCCGTCGACCAGCTGGGCTCGCGACAGTATCAATGTGTTCAGTGGCCCAATACTCCAGAGATCGATGATCCGTCAGGACCTCGACTCGATTGGTGCCAACCCACGATTGGTACTTTTTTAAAGCACAGATGATGGCGTACGTCTCTTGCTCACGCGGCGACCATTGCATTTGGCGTGGGGCTAGCTTCCGAGACCAAAATGCAAGAGGGTAATGATCGCCGGTGGCTTCATCAACCTGTTCAAGGACAGCTCCGATCGCGTACCTAGATGCGTCGGTTCTAATGTAGAAGGGTCGGTCAAATTGGGGCACATGCAACGTGGCGACTTCACAGAGGTCTGCCTTCAAGTGATGGAAGGCCTCCTCGCACTCGTCAGTCCACTTGACACGAACCTTTGAACCTGCCTTGCCCGCATCTCTCCCTACCTTCAATAATTCAGTGAGGGGGGCAGCAAATTTGGCATAATTCGGCACAAAAGTGTGGTAAAAATTGCAACAACCCAGGAATCCTCTCAACTCCGTTGGTTCCTATTGGTTGAAATATTGGTCGGCCTCCCTTACCCCCGAACTCCGCACACTCGCGCTCCTCTCGGCCTTGCCGAGTGAGGACGCGGCGGCTTTTTGGGATTGTGTCACGGAATTGGGGTGGGGGTATGACCATATTTGGGCAATGCTCAAGGAAGAGGCTGCCGAGTTGCAAAATCCTCATGTCCTTGAGCAAGAATGGAAAGATACTACCCCACCCAATCGACTCCCCATGCCATATAGGAGATGGTTTTTGAAGTTTCAGGTTCTGTTTAATCGTGTTGGTACAATTTCTGCCCAAACGGCCAAGAAGACCTATATGGATGCACTGGCCAGGGCTAAATGCTTTCAGAAAGAGGTGAGTGAGTTGTTGGAGGTGGAAGCCATGTATGGTGAGTCCACCTTTCAGGAAGCACATTCATTCATTCTCCGTAAATTAGTGTTGCGTAGGCGTGCGGAGGTATTGGCTAAGCGATATGGGTCTGGCGTTGGGACAGAAAACATCGATGATGAAGCTATTGGGAACCTCAGGGGTCGGAGACCAGCGAACAATGATGATCGTGGGAGTGGGAAAGGACGACCGCGACAGCAAGGTGGTAAGGGACGCTCGCAATCCGAACCCCCCAAATGCACCACGTGTGGTAAGGCGCACAACGGATCGTGTTGGATAGTGGATAAAACACATTGGCCAAAAAGTTGGAAGGAACAAAAACAAGTTCCACACAAGACGATTATGCAGCGTTTAAAGGACCAAAAGTGCATTTGGTGTGGTGGGGATCACCTGGGTGTGAAATGTGAGCAGAATCCCTTCCGTAAGGACACGGCGCGGGGTAAACAGGAGAAGAATACACCCGAGGCCAAGAAGGGGCCATACCCCCCGTGTAAGCACTGTGGCAAGACTAATCATACCGAGGCGTCTTGCTTTACTGCGCATCCAGAGTTGAGGCAGCAATGGCGAAAGTCTAAAGATAAGAAAAGCCCGTAAGGGGGTGGAGATCATGGGGCAATCTCTGCTAAATGTAAGTCCCTGCTTGAGGCTCAGTTCCCGGGTGATTTGGCGCAGCAGTCACAAATTAAATTGGTTGACTGCAGGGAGGGCATCCTGAGATTGCGCCGCCGTTTTGGGAGACGGGTAAAATCAAGGGAACGACGTGAGCTGTGGATAGAAGTGGACGTGGACTTTGGTGAATATGGCGTTAAACGCATACGTGCATTAATTGACACGGGTTGTGAGGTATTTGCTGTAGGGAAGCGCAGTGCTTTCCCTGAGGGTTCACTGAGGCCAGCCAGGAGGCCCCTTACCCTCAGTGCTGTGGGGTCACAACCGGTGCCAGGCGGGACTGAGGGCGCGCAAGTGAATATTTCTTTGCCTGTGTGTCATTATTTGGGTCCTCTGCAGTGTGTGTGCATGGATGCGTGGATTTACTCAGCGGACGTTACCCCTGAGTTGATCCTGGGTTATCCCTTTTTAGTGGCGTATGGGCTCACTGTGGACACAGTGAAACACTGTGTTCTGCCGATGGAGTGTATTGACGTGCAGCCCTCAAGAATGATATGCCAGAGGGTGCAGTGTGTCAATGGGTCTGTTGCCTCCGTTCAGGTACGGAAGGTGGAACGCGAGTCGAAGGAACAATTCAGTGACCGGTCGCGTGGACCCCAGTCCGACCAAGGTCTCTGTTTACATACTTCGGCACAGGATACCCCCCCCCATGGGGAGGGCAGGGGTCAGCCGGTCTGCGAAACTCAGATCGCTGGACAGTCTGACCAGAGTGCTGTGGGCGACCTACAGGTGCAAGTTCAGATGCTCACGAAGCATGGGCAAATACCCACGCATGGATCAGCAGGGGCAGCGGGTTTCGATGTGTATGCAGCACATCCTTCAGAAATTCGGCCTGGCTGTCGGCGTGTGGTGCAGCTGGATATCGCATTGTCGATACCAGCAGGGTTCTATGCTCAGCTGCAGCCCAGGTCGGGCCTTGCTAAGAATAAGTGTATTGACGTCGCGGCTGGCGTCATTGATTCTGATTTCCGAGGGAACATTGGTGTTCTTTTGGTGAATAACGGTACCGAGAAATATATGGTCTCAGTGGGAGACCGCATTGCGCAACTTCTTTTTAAACCTGTAGCCCAACCTGAACTACAGGAGGTTGCTGAATTACCTCCGTCAGGCCGAGGGGCTGCAGGGTTTGGGAGCACCGGCGTTGAGCAGGTGCAAAGGGGCGTGGGATGCTCGGCGAACCAAGTGGCGGCGCACAGTGCGTGCACGTGCTGTCACAAAGGGGAAAATGAGCAGGCCTCGCGTCCTATATGCATGATACGTGTATGTCATGGCATGACACATGATCAAGTGCGTTCACACGAAATATTGACGGACTCAGAAGAGCTGGAGATTGGGGAGGTGCAATTGCCTGCTTGTAACTGCAGGGTGCCTCCCGCCAGTTCGGACGAGAGAACCGTCCGAGGAGTCCAACAGAAGTCAGGATTTCAGGTACCACCCGATTGCTTTGCAGGAGGTTGGGGACTCACAAGGGGGTGGGGTGACCAGAACTCGGAGACCGTCGCGCCCGAGGACACGCCGGCCGGGTGTCCAAATGCTCAGGTGTCGAAGCTTTCACGGGTTCCTGCAGCCCCTACCACGGCAAGCGAACGACTGCAAATCAGGCGCTCAGCGCATAGGAAGAAAGTTGACAATCGCTTGTCGCTCCTACCCTCAGCACGGCGTCAGTTTATACAGTGGGCACACAGGACGAATGGTGAGGATCCACAGGTGGTGACAGATTTTTTTGACGTGTTTGCACAGAATGGAGATCGTGCCATGAGTCAGCCATGGACTGGCAAATGTTTATTTTTGCACCCGCGGCCTGAAGAGCTAAAGGACACGGTAGAAAAGATACTGCTGGATGGAGCCAAGGGTATTCTTGTGCTCCCCGTGTGGAAAAACATGCCACACTTTTGGAGTGTTGGCGAGGTGGCCATTGACTGGTGGGATTGCCCCCCAGAGATGCCTATATATCAGGGGGCTAAGCCACGATGGGCGACCCGTGTCGTCTTGTTTGATGCGTTGGCTGCCCTGGACATGGATGCAGGGATGGACAGATGGGCGGGAGTCCAGGAGGATGAGTTCTCAGGTGATCCAGAGAGCGTGGACCCCCCCCCCCTGCCACATGACCCCTACCACGCCCCCACCTGAGGAACTGCAGGGCCCTGATGAACCAGGTGTCCAATCTGTAAATACACAGTCTGCAGAGGCGCACTCCCTTGACGAGTCTGGGAGGGGAGTAGCGCCTGGGGAACGACAGCAATGTAGGCAAATGAAACGACGCTTGTCCCGTCAATCAGGTAAGGGACCCGGCAAAACTGCTGGTGTGTGCTCCCCCTCTTGCAGTGACATCGACTGCAGTGGAGAGCAAGCGATCACATCCGAAGCGCCGTCTGAATCTGAAAACCAAGGTGTGCAACAGTCCATACAGGGTCCTGTGGGTACAGCAGAGCCCGAAGTAATCGCTGGTCTACAACAGTGTCAGGAGGCTGCAGCCTCATGTGCTGATTTGAGACACCTGCCCCGCAGGATGCGGCGCAGATTGCTTACCAGGACAGAGCGTGATCGCCTGGCCCAGTTTAATACTGATGCTGTGTCCAGTTCTGATGAAGGCCCTGAGACAGGTTCGCCAGGGCGTACAAAAAAATGCCGAAAGGTCAGGTCAGTGATCCTGCAGGATAAGCCACCAGGGCAGTTGCGAACCGGCATCCATGGACGGTCTATTCGCTCTGTGATTGAGGCGGACATGACCGATCCCAATTGTTCAGGTTACAGGGAGGCTTTGGAAAAGGAGTTTGAGGACGTCCTGAAATTCAAGTCCCTTACTCCTGAGGATATCGAAAATAAGATACGTGGTCCTTATACGGAGGCCACTATAACACTGTAACAGGGTGCTGAGCCCAAATCAGTGCAGCCATTCCGGTGCCTGGGGGTACGAGCAGCTGCCTTTAAGGCACTGCTTGATAAATTTTCTGATCGGGGGATGATCAAAGCAGCGGAAGGTAATCCTCTGTGGATTGCCAGAGCCTTTGTGGTTCCTAAGCCGGGGGGAAAATGCAGGCTCGTGATAGATTACAGGCACCTGAATGACAACATAGAAAATATTACATATCCGATCCCAATAATAGAGGATCGCATAGTGGAGGAGGGGAAGAATGCCCTGTGGAGCATTTTCGATTTAGAAGATGGGTTCCACCAGATGCCACTGTCGCCAGACAGTAGGCATCTGACAAGTTTTACGACGCCCTGGGGGGTGTTTGAATGGCAGGTTTTGCCAATGGGCTTAAAAACTTCCCCCTCCCAATATCAGAGAATGGTTTCCTATTGTTTGGATTCCATTAAACTGAAGCCCTACATCGATGATGTTTTAAAGGGCACACCCCCAAATATTGATACAGGACAAGTGGATGATACAGTATATAAACAACATGATACACAGTTACGGGAGGTCTTCACACTGTTTAGAAAATACAAACTGACAGTGAAGAAGACCAAGATGCACCTTTTTGTCCGAAAGGTCAAATTCTGCGGGCATATTTTGTGTAATGGACAGAGAATGTCCAGCCCTGAAAAACGGGCAGCCATTGAGAAATGGCGATGGGAGGACATACGGACTCCCAAACACTTGAAAAGTTTTTTGGGTTTAACCCAATGGTACGCAATTTATATGCGTAATTACGCAAAATATGCCGGGATTTTGTCTGAGGCCCTGCGGAAATTACCAGAACCGACCGCAAAGGATAAGGGACGCTCCTCACAGCGACATAAGATTGTTTGGACAAGGGAGATGAAGCGTGCTTTCTCCCAAATCAAACGTGGCATGAGTGAGGATGTGATCCTAGATATTGCGGATGTCAACAAAAAATTTATTATAAGGGTTGATGCGAGTGACTATGCGGTAGGAGCAGTTTTGGAGCAGTATGACTCCAAAAATCAGCTCAGGCCCGTAGCATTCTATTCCAGAAAGTTGGCAGGGGATCAAGGTGATGGTACCGCGCGGGGACAAAGGGGTTGGAGTACGCGGGAAAAGGAGATGTATGGCATCATCTCCACCTTGCATAAGCATCAGTCATGGATAGGGATGGGAACTGAGGTAGAAATTCTGACTGACCATCGTACGCTGGAGAAGTGGTACCACGACGATTTGTTGACGGTCAGTGGTCCACTTGGCCGTCGCGGTCGTTGGCATGAGTTTCTATCGAGATATCCCCTAGTGGAGGTGAGGTACACTCCGGGTGCGGGGCACATTGTTCCTGACGTGCTCTCCCGTTGGGCGTACCCTGCCAACACTGCGGCCCCTGATAGTAGCCTACATGGGTCAGAAAATGATGCGGCTGCATGGGAAAGGACTGAGGTGGAGGTCAGGGAGCAGGAAAATCAGGCCTTGCGTGAGCATCCACTTTTCGCTGATTGTATGCAAGAGTTGGAGCGCGGCTCTAAATCACTGCACCTCCTCTCACAGAATGACGGACGTCAGAAGTGGGTTATCACAAATCGAAGGGAACGTCTTTTGGAGGACAGTGCGAGGTTATTGCGTCAGGTACGCAGTGAACAGGTGGTGCCTCAGGTTCAGGATCAGGACGTCTCGACAGAGCTCAGGGAAGCTACAATGAGACATCAGATGGATACCCGCTTGCGGTCGTTGTTCAGTGACAGTCAATCACCCCTGCAGAGCTCCAGTGGGGATTCTGTGAATCACGAGAAGCGCGTTGAGCGCATCATCCATAATTTATGTTGTGCTGAGAGTGGGCTGGACCCGTTTCAGCTTGCAGTGCTGACTCAGGAGCCACTCACTAAATGTTTGTTTGGCAAGTGGGACAACGAATACCAGAGTGACCGCAATTTTTCCACCATTTTTGACAAATTGTCACAGGGTCACGCCGTTGAAGGTTTTTCGCTTTTTCAGGGGAAGCTGCGACACCATGGCAAAATCGTGGTTCCGTTTTCATTAACGGATAAGGTTCTGACTGCCATGCATCAGTATGTCCATCCAGGTAGGGACAAACTGATAGAGTTGGTCCGCAGAAAATTTTATTTCACCTTCCGGCCGAGTGTTTTGAAGAAAAAGGTCACTGAATTGGTTAAACGATGTCCTGTTTGTCAAACGTGTAAAACAGGCCCAGCACGCTTTGATGAATGTCGTTTTTTCCCTGTCCCCCAGTATCCCTTTGCATCGCTTGCCATTGATTTTGTATCACTGCCGGAAGTTACTTCGGCCGGACAGGTGTATGACCAGTGTATGGTAATTGTAGACAGGCTGACAGGATATTTGACTGCGGTGCCATGCAGGGCCCAGGGCCTGGATGCCAAAGCAGCGGCAGATTTGTTTTTGCAACGCTGCTTGTTCTTCACTGGCGTGCCGAAAGAAATCATGAGTGACAATGACAATGTCATTACCAGTGATTTCTTTCACAGTTTGTGTGAGAAAATGGGGATTGAGACCCACAGGGGTGTTATATATAGGCCTTTGAGTAATGGGAGGGCCGAAAATGCAGTCAAGGCGGTAGTAAATTCGCTCCGCCTGTATTTGGAGCAGCGACAGGCGCTGTGGGTGAATGCGCTACCGCTGGCAGTGTGGGCAGTGAATGACCTGCCTGGCATTCACGGTCCCTACAGCCCTCACAGACTGGTGTTTGGGCGTGACCCCATTGGTTTTGGGGACTGTCCACCGGTCCAGGATGACTGTGCGGAAGACGCCCTGACATTTTTCTCCCGTTTGGAGAAGGAACGAAGGGAGGTGCAGAAAAAATTGAAAAAGATTCATGCCGCACAGCGGAATAAGTTTCTTCAGAAATTCCCGACCCTGAACTTGCTTCCAGGGGACAAGGTGTGGGTGAAGAACCTCCCAGGCCAATCTAAGTTAGATAGGCTGTGGCAGGGTCCCTGTGAGGTGGAGAGGGTCATTTCTGCTTCGAGAGTGGTGGTGAATACCCCTCAAGGGGATCAGACATTGTCTACCAGTAGATTGAAGCATTACATGCATCCGTATGGTGCACCAGATTCTGCACATCCTTTCAATTACTTTTCCAAGGAGGACGTCGCCCCCCCTGTGGTACAGCACTGGGTGCCAGAGAAATTTTTGGCTACCAGGGTTTACCCCAATGGTGTTCGTAAGTGGAAAGTGAAGTGGCGGGGTCATACACGTCCCACATGGGAGCCTGCCAGTAGCTTCATGAATGAACTCAACAAAGACTGGCATGCCTTCAATCAAAAGAAGGGGCTCCATCTCACAGTTGATGATGTAGTTAGTATGTCTTGAATGTATGATGCATCCCCCTCACCCTGTTTATTTGTACTCCTCTCTTTCAGGTGCAATGAATTCGATTCAATGCAGACAGCTCAGTGATCGATGTCAGTTTTAGGGTATGCCACCATTTTTCGGGTTCCACGCCACATCACTCTGGACTGCTTCTCAGGAGTCCAATCAGCATCAATAAAGACAAATGAAGGATCCAGAGAACAAATCTCAGAAGTAATCTAACTCATATATGACTTCAGTGAATGGGCTTTGTATATTAGCATTCATGTCTGTTTGTTTGAAGACATTGCGTTGTGATGCACAGAGATTTGCATTTGTATGTTCGAGCCCTTGCCTGGAGCCCACTGAATGTTGTACAATGAACTTCTGAGAAACAATGGATCCCCAATGTCAACAACAAAAAAAAAAAAAAAAAAAAAAAAAAAAAAAAAAAAACCAGTGGAACCGGTGGTATACGCGTAGTACTGACTTCCCCCCTCTGTGCACAGGCAGGCAGTCAGAGTTACAGGACAGTGCTGTGAGTCAATGCCAGGGCAATGAGATGACAGGTTTGTAGTTCTTGGAACTCAGTGCCCCTATCCTGGGTACAGATGAGCAGACGGCTGTGGCAGCACCCTCAGGCAGCTGCCAGGTCATAGAACCACAGGCCTGCTGGGGCTGGTATCCAGTTTTTCAGCCCCAAAAAGGGATTTTTTGGGCTTGGGAGGGGAGTGTAGCCGCCAGCATGCAGCGACGGAAGTCGCCTGAGCATTTCGTGTTATTTAGCGATGATCATGAGATTTAGCGCTGTGCAGTGCAGTTTCGATTGTGGAAGTTTCATTCCAAAATACAACGATTTTCTGTCACTGCATACGTTCCTGTTATGTTCGAAATGGCTTTGGTGCTCGTCCACTGATCTGTTTGGCTTTGGGTAAGCATTGGAGTAATTCTAGGACAAGACATCAAGGAGGACTTGGACTAGTACAGATCGTCTCAGGGCGCTTCCACTTCTGAATAGCGACGAGCTTCCCTGGACTGGGTCGTCGAGTGCCATTCTCTAGGAGAGAACCACAAAATTCGACTGATTTTAAAAATAATTTTCCCTTCTTTGGCCCACAAATCAGCTGATTGGCGTCAAGAATATCCAAAACTTGGTTCAGCTGCTTCTCATGTAGGGCCACCAGCTCGGCTTCGGTCAGTCCCTCCCCCTCCGTCGCGATGATTATGTCATCTATGTACACACTCACGAAGGCACGAAGCTCAGGATGGGTTGTGAACAGCACATCCTCCATCATTCTTTGAAAAAATGAGGGGGCGTTCTTCAGCCCCATGGGCATGACGGTCCATTGGACTGGGCCACATGGCGTGCACATACAGGTGAGAGGTCTGCTGTCCTTCCTCAACGGCATTTGGTGAAAGCCGTGACGGAGATCCAGCACAGAGAACAAACGACCTCTTGCCCTCTTGGCGATTTCCTCCTCAATGAGGGGCAGGGGGTGTGAATCCGCCTTTGTTTCGGCGTTGAGATTGCGAAAATCAACAACCATTCGCCAGCCATCAATGGTGTTCTGGTCTGCAGGCGGTGGCTTCGGGACTGTGACGGGTGAACAGCACCATTCGCTGGTCATACAACCCTCAAGCCAACCAAATTCCCTGAGATTTCTCTCGATGATTTTTCTGAGAATCTCATGTTTGTGTCCATGATTTTCATAAGGGCGCTGTTTCTTTGCCTTGTACCCTTCACGAAGCTCGATGAAGGCTTCACCGAACTGTCCACGGACAGGGGGATCTTTGATCAACTTTCCTGAAAGGGTTGTGTCCTTCCGTTCCTCAAAAATCTTTTCTCTTGACTTGGAACACAATTCAGTGTCCACCTGATCGCCAGGAATTACTGTCGAAAAAACTTTGGCGACTTCTTCGGCTTTGGCAGGAAGAATCTTCTTACGGATGTCCCTAAACAGGTCCGTATCAACTGCCTCTTGAAGATAGGTGGGTCTTGTGTCGAAATCCCAGAGATTTTCCTCGTGATCCAGCTCCTCGAAAGGATCCATGAAAGCTTCCACAGGGGGTTTTTCATAAAAAACTCTGAATTTGCGGCGCGATTGGAGATTTTTCCTCGCCCGTGCACTGAAGATTCTTTTCGATGTCGACCGTATTGGGGAAGAGGGAGACGAGGCGGATCCATTGGTCGTTGAATCACCTTGGGTATCTGACGAACAAAAATCAGAAAAAATAGATTCATCATCAGTACCACGCTCAACCTCAGATTCAGACCCAACACAGGAATCTGTACTAGAATCAGCAGAATTAGAGTCAGAAAGCTTTCCATCCACCAGGAATGCAAGCGAACTCCAGGACCGCTGTGGCAGGGGACCTGTGTCGTCCCTGGCATACAGCTTAATCTTCCTGGGAAGTTCGATGTAATCAACACAAATGTCTTGTAATTCCTGAAACCAAGGCTTGTCGTCCCACAAGGGCACAACTAAAATTGCCTGGGTTTTATCTTGCTTGATTTTGTGGATGACCTGCTGGATTAAGTGAAACGGAGGGTTAATCCACAACTTCTTGTCCCATTTGTGGGTCCAAGCGTCGCTGAAGTGCTTGTCAAAGCGCTGGTTCATACGGTTAGCAAAGGCATCATACTGGGGCCAAAAGGAATGATGTTCATGGAAGTATTCACAAATTGCATCGCGCCACTTGTCGACAACTCTGTAGGATGAAGAGTGCCAGCGCGAAGGGCGTCGTGGCTGGGAGTCCCTACGAAGACATTCTAACTCTTGGGAGTAATCGGCACTCCCATTCACCTCAGCAATGGTGACATCTTCACCAAATTTTGGTGTCACTTTTTGCTTCAAAAATTCTTCTGCACTTTTAAACCCTGCGTGCAAAAAACGAAATTCAGGACGCTCCAAGGGACCTGACTCCAGCAAAAAACAACGACGATGACCTACGGGCGCTACCCTGTTCTTGCGAAGCCAAGGATGCCCCAAATAAAGGTCATACTTTATGTCAGCACGGTAGAAGTAGTCATCCTTAAGGACAACTTCTTCCACATTTTGCTCTTCCCAAAGGTCTTGAGCGACCAAATGGGTGGATATATAACAACCGCGTTGCCCACCTGCGAGAGAATGTCCAGAAACTCCCTCGAGGGTAACAGGATGAGGCGACTCGAACACGCAGTCGTCGGGTAAGAATGCATTGGATTGGAGATTTACCTCTGATCCATTATCACACAAACAGGTGGCGAGGTGGAAATTTCCCTTGCAATCAGAGACCCACAGCTTTGTGACAAACTGACGAGCCCTGTGCTTGGACTGTACACCAACCTCGTCCACTACAACAGAAGGATCCGCTGCCGGATCCAGGGGAGAGGAGACAAGCGACCCTACATCAAGTAATGGTCGATCAGGAATTTGGGGATCATGCCTGAAATCGCCTGGAGAGGGGCGATTTTCGTGGCTCCCCTAGGCGTTCTGACCTCCAGCGGCTGCGTTAACATTGTGAATACAGCCTGTTTCGTCGATCCATTCATCTTGGAACGGATCATCCGCTGGATTCAGAGCATTTTCGACGTAATCTCGATCCGCATCAGACACCTGGTCTGCACCTGAGACCTGATCCACACGATGGTTTCCCTTTCCACGTCCACGGCCACGGCCGCCGGATGATGGGCCACCACCGTCGCCACGCCCTCTGCCCTTACCAGAGAAGGGGGTTCCCGAAGGATTTCCCTTACCTTTACCCTGTGATCCTGGAGCATTTCCTTTGTTTGTACCGGATTGAGGGGTTTGGCCTGGATTTCGATTTCCGCCTCCGGCGTTGACATTGGGACCTGTCTGGCCGTTTGGCTGCCCACCGAAGCCGGATGGAGTCCGATTCCCTTTGCCTTGGGACCCGCCAGGGCCTCCGGTAGTTTTGTTTCCACCGGAGGGGGTCGGATTACCCTTTCCCCCCTTGGCACCATGCACCTGTCTGTCATTCCTGTCTGAATTCTGTGGATTACTGACATTTTCACCAATCACCTTGTGATCGTTAGCAGACCATCGGTGATTAGCAGTGGAATGCGTCTTAGCTCGGTTCGTAGAACCTAAAAGAAGACAGATGCTACAATGATCCTGAACATTCCGGGTGTCATTCACCTTTTTGTTGCCCTTTTGGGCCCCATTTTGGGTGTTTTGCTGGGTATTCCTGTTTCCCCCAAGACCCTCATGGAAATTTTGATTGGCGGCGTCAGCGAGCCTCTCAACCTCTTCCCACAGTTCCTGCGGAGTAAACGAGAACACCCAGTTCCTGGCCTTCAGACGATTTCCATGGAAGCTTACTCCCCTGTTGAGGACTTGGACAAACAAGTCCCGATCCTCGTGTTCATTCAACTTGATTTTCCACGTGTTTTCAGTGAATTTCACCTTGGTAAACGACGTGGGGGAGCACTTTTGAAGTGCCTCCCTGACGGTAAACCGGTTCGCCGAGGCGTCAAAGCCATCGATCTCCGCCCACCAGGTCTTGACCTTTTCTTCGGACTGTCGATTCCGAAGGGTGGCGGCGGTTTCTGAGGGGATCTTGTCAAAAATCAGATTTTTCAGCTCGGCACTAGAAAATTTTTCGCCTGAATGTTCAGATTCTTCTACGAGATTCCAGAAGCGCTGTCTCTTGTCCTGCACTTCGTGCAAGATTAATCGAGAGAATGAAGGAAAATTCTTCAACATCTGGTGGTAATGGTCCTCAGGCAGCCGGGATCCACGTACCTCCAACTGTTCCCACACCTCATCAAAGGTAAGGGGGGAACTTGAATCTTCACGATCACTCCAGGTTCTGAGCCAAGTGTTGGCCGGCGCTCCCTCAAGGCAGTCCAAGAGCGCCATCAGGAACTGATCATCCTGGAGTTTTTGAGTCTTAACCCACAGTTTAAATTCCCGTTGGAACTGAGGCCAACGTCTGGGGTTCCCATTATACTTCGGTTGCTTGGCAACCTGACGAAGTCGCAATGATGTAGGATTAAGGAGTGAATCCAGCCCAACACCGGCCGTAATGGTAGACACCTTGGCGGCATCATTAGCCACACCAGCTCCGGCGAGGGTCTGGGCGAGCAACATCTGGGCAATTGCATTGGAATCAACAGCAGGAAGGGTAGTGAAGCATTTTCGGCGGGGGTGATGTTCCGTGCGTCCACAGAAAAATTGTAAAAATTGAAAATCCTTCAACCCATCACCCCAACCTCTCCAAGTACTACATGAAGTCTATTCCAAACTTCGATACCATTGGAGTTGCGTAAATGGTCTTGGAATCCTTGCTCGCCCCATGGGGAGCGTCCGCGGACACAATCTGGCGTCTATGAACAAAGAGAAGGTATATGTAAAATAATTATGCAAAATAAATGCGTTGGCATGTACAATGTATGAGTAACAATTCTATACTATAAAATAGCATAAAAAAGAGGACGAAATGAAGGCGACGGCGTCGCCGCCATCAGAAAATCTGACGGCTACGAGGCGTCGCCATCAGGATCTCCACTGAGATCCTGCCCAAACTGGGCCAACCAGTGGTTTCTGGGTGAAAAACAACAAAATAAAGTGATTTTTGAGTCAAAAACACTCATTTTGCGCGTCTCCCCCCAACGCGTAGCGTAAGCGACGCGACGCGTTTCTGTGCCAATTCAACCTACATATGAAAAGGCCCACTGTTGGGCTACGCCATAGGCGTCTGAGCGATTCCTGGAATCGCCTCAGCATTTTTTGAAAAATGCGTGAACGCGCCTTTTTTCGCAAAAATGGACCTTCGCGGAACGCCGCGAAAAAGGTCACGCTATAATCTTTTATTCCTAAAAACGATAAAACAATAATAAAATTGCCTAAAATCTTTAGAAATCGAGATTTAAATTCTCGTTCTGGAGCTGCGTCGCGCAGGCGACGACTGTCGTCGCCAGTCCAGAAAAGACGTAAAATGACGATTTCTGGGGTATTTTACAGAAATCCCACAGAAATCAAGATGCCGTAGCATCGACAGGAAAATTCCTGATCTGGCCTGGCGAAGAGCGCCACAGGCTGTGCAGCGGGTATGGGTGAAGCACCCCATACCGCTTCACCCCCCTCCTTAAAAGCCTTGCCTATATCCAAAGGAAGGCAAGGCCAAGGAGGCGCTCTGACCCCTGCAGTGTCCTGGTTTCAATACTGATTCATCAGAACAGTGGGGGGGGGGGGGGCTTCGTGAGTAATTTACATGGGGGGGAGCACCACCCACATGAAAAAAAAAAATTAAATTTTTTTTTTTTTTTATTTTTTTTTTTTTTTTTGATCTTGAAATATTCATAGGGCAATTGCCCCTCAGGCGACAACACTGGTCCCTGGCACTCCTCGTAGCCTCTGGTGACCAGACCAGGGGCGCTGCAGGGCCTTCCGCCCTGACTGATGGCACTTAGGTGCACATATTGGCCCTTTTTCTCCATGGGCATGGAAATCAATAATTCAATAAATTCGGAAAATTCGGAAAAAATTATTTAGGGTCAAACCCAAGGCAAGGCCTTCCACCGAGCCTGAATTTAGGGCCATTTCCTGCCCAAGGCAACCCGTGCCAGTTTAGGGTCGATTCCCAACCCGAGGTGACGAATTAACGCACCTAATTTGGGGGGTTTAGGGTCATACCCAAGGCGCCCCACGCCTAGTAAGGAAGGGACCTCCCGGAGGGTCAACCAACCCAAGGCGACGAATTAACGCGCCGGATTTGGTTACTGGCGGACGCGCAGCGCCTTCCGCGCCGCATGCTGTCTTCGCTTCACGGATCAACCATCATAGAAGTCCATCCACTTGTCAAGCTGCTGCTGGGTCTGGGGGGAAGCACCCCAGACCTCTGCTGGGATCGTCGTCGTCGTCGCAGGAGCTCCTGGAGCTGATCTCAGGGCTGTCGTCGTCGCTGCTGTTGCCTTGGGGGCCAGTCTTGGCCCAGGCGTCCCTTCTTGCACTGTATTTCCACCAGGGCAATACCTTAGGCTGCAGTCTGTTGCGCTGCGGGAGTTGTCGAACACCAGGCAGCAGGTACAGACCTCGACGTTGTGGGAGCTCATCGACAGGTCCTCCAGTGAACCACGCGGACAGCGGCAAGACCATTTTGAAGCATTTTCGGCGGGGGTGATGTTCCGTGCGTCCACAGAAAAATTGTAAAAATTGAAAATCCTTCAACCCATCACCCCAACCTCTCCAAGTACTACATGAAGTCTATTCCAAACTTCGATACCATTGGAGTTGCGTAAATGGTCTTGGAATCCTTGCTCGCCCCATGGGGAGCGTCCGCGGACACAATCTGGCGTCTATGAACAAAGAGAAGGTATATGTAAAATAATTATGCAAAATAAATGCGTTGGCATGTACAATGTATGAGTAACAATTCTATACTATAAAATAGCATAAAAAAGAGGACGAAATGAAGGCGACGGCGTCGCCGCCATCAGAAAATCTGACGGCTACGAGGCGTCGCCATCAGGATCTCCACTGAGATCCTCCCCAAACTGGGCCAACCAGTGGTTTCTGGGTGAAAAACAACAAAATAAAGTGATTTTTGAGTCAAAAACACTCATTTTGCGCGTCTCCCCCCAACGCGTAGCGTAAGCGACGCGACGCGTTTCTGTGCCAATTCAACCTACATATGAAAAGGCCCACTGTTGGGCTACGCCATAGGCGTCTGAGCGATTCCTGGAATCGCCTCAGCATTTTTTGAAAAATGCGTGAACGCGCCTTTTTTCGCAAAAATGGACCTTCGCGGAACGCCGCGAAAAAGGTCACGCTATAATCTTTTATTCCTAAAAACGATAAAACAATAATAAAATTGCCTAAAATCTTTAGAAATCGAGATTTAAATTCTCGTTCTGGAGCTGCGTCGCGCAGGCGACGACTGTCGTCGCCAGTCCAGAAAAGATGTAAAATGACGATTTCTGGGGTATTTTACAGAAATCCCACAGAAATCAAGATGCCGTAGCATCGACAGGAAAATTCCTGATCTGGCCTGGCGAAGAGCGCCACAGGCTGTGCAGCGGGTATGGGTGAAGCACCCCATACCGCTTCAGTAGTACGGGAGGCAGTTCTTTTGGCATTCTGAACCTCAGTCCTAGCCTTCGCCGATCTACTCTGTGATCGAGAGATTGTAACCCTTTCCTTTAGCTTAGTCCTGCTGATCCGTGCATCGGTGGTCTTAGAGTCCACCGAAGGAGCAATCGAAAAAATTTCTGTCGCCTCCTCCGACGGTTCTGTTGTCCGATCCACCGATGATGCGCCCTCAGACCTCATGTGGGTCTTGAAAAGATCTTTAATTCCCAGCGTCTGAATGATGAGTTGCATTTGATCTTTGAGCAATTGGAGCTCAGTATCTCGCTGTAATCTGCAAGAGCAGTCGGCAGGACAGTACATACCGTGTCCTGAAGGGCCTGAGCAGGCTGTCGGACCGCTAATCTCAGTGGTTCGCAGCCAGGAGTCCACTTGGGGAGCTCCTTCAGTCCTAATTTCCAGGCTTGCCTGCCTAGCTGCCTCTAAAATTCCTTCCTCAACCGCGGCGGCTAGATCGTCGCGGATGGAGACAGAGGGATGAGGGGCGGAGGGCCCGGCAACCGGTGCCTTGGTCTTCTCCTTCGGGAAGGGGCTTGCCTCCCAGATCTGCAAGAAAATGGCAAAAGATTCATCTTCTTGAGAACACCACCACATCCTGGTATTAATTTCTTCTTGAAGGAGGAAAAAATATTCAAATGAAAAATCAGAGGCGATTCTTTCTTGTCCTATCAGCTTAGACGTGGCTAATAGACACAGGGCCTCAAGCGCCTCAAGGTTACGGGCCACTTCCGAAGACAAATGGTTGTCCCATTGTGCCCATGAGGCTGGTCGATTATAGGTAGGTACCTCACCCGGACCACCCATCTCAATGTCGTCAATGTCGGCATCGATGGTCACGAAATGTGAACATTGGTAGGGAGTATTGGTACCTGCCAAGTCCGTAAGCTCCACCGGAGCGTTGCCATTAGCGTAAGCTGGGAGATTCCAGCTGCTTGATGGCCAATTTCGACTGGGATCTTGATTGTAATCTGGGCCTCCACAGCTGCTGATTTGTGTCCTTCTTGGGCAATTTGGGCTTGCGCAAGGCATTCCTCTCAAGGCCTCGTTCGCACAGCACCACGGCAGCGTAATCGTTACGTCTCCGGAGGTTGCGGAGTCTACGGGGCCGTACTGAGGGGCTAGCTGTGGTTGGGACACCAAAGGAACAACATTCAGGTAGCCTCTGCTACCATGAAAGTGCTGCCCTGGGTCGTTGTGGGTGCCGGAGGGCTCGGGGCCGGCAAGACCAGTGGGGCAGGCACGCGAGGAGTCTCCCTGGATGTTGTTATTGGGGGTAGAACCGGACACTCGGACACCAACGGAGGCGAGAGCAGCGACAACAGAAGCAAGATCCATGCTGATTGTGGTCCGGCAGAAAATCCCAGTCTATGAAGAAAATTGAGGGGAATTATTCTAAATACATCTGAGTGTCCAAAACTGTCCGAATGAATTTAAATAATCCATTTATGTAAAATTGTCTGGCCGATCTGGCCCGCGAGCGCGCGTCAACGGCAAATGGCGATTCCAGCTAAAATAGCGGAATGCGGCGGATTTACGGGAAATGGACCGCGGAATCAAATCCGGCATATCAGAAATATATAGGAAATATCCTGTGACTGAGCTGCGAGGCGGCAATTCCGCCGAAGCAAAGAAAATGACCAAAATGTAGCCAATTTGGGCAGAATGTCTGAAAATCTGAGCAGATGGGGCTAGCCGCACTTACAATGTTCCGGAAGCACCGGAACATGTTCCGGAAGCACCGGAACATGTTCCGGAAGCGCCGGAACATGTTCCGGAAGCGCCGGAACATGTTCCGGAAGGACCGGAACATGTTCCGGTGCCTCCGGAACATGTTCCGGAATCGCCGGAACATGTTCCGGAAGGACCGGAACATGTTCCGAAAGCACTCGAACACGTTCCGGAAGCACCGGAACGTGTTCCGGAAGCGCCGGAACATGTTCCGGAAGCGCCGGAACATGTTCCGGAAGCACCAGAACGTGTTCCGGAAGCGCCGGAACATGTTCTGGAAGCACCGGAACATGTTCCGGAAGCACCGGAACATGTTCCGGAAGGACCGGAACATGTTCCGGAAGCACCGGAACATGTTCCGGAAGGGCCGGAACATGTTCCGGAAGCGCCGGAACGGAAGCGCCGGAACATGTTCCGGAAGCGCCGGAACATGTTCCGGAAGCACCGGAACATGTTCCGGAAGCGCCGGAACATGTTCTGGAAGCGCCGGAACATGTTCCGGAAGGACCAGAACATGTTCCGGAAGCGCCGGAACATGTTCCGGAAGCGCCGGAACATGTTCCGGAAGCGCCGGAACATGTTCCGGAAGGACCGGAACATGTTCCGGAGGGACCCGGATGCGCCGGAACATGTTCCGGAAGCGCCGGAACATGTTCCGGAAGGACCGGAACATGTTCCGGAAGGACCGGAACATGTTCCGGAAGCGCCGGAACATGTTCCGGAAGGACCAGAACATGTTCCGGAAGCGCCGGAACATGTTCCGGAAGCGCCGGAACATGTTCTCGAATCGCCGGAATATGTTCCGGAAGGACTGGAACATGTTCCGGAAGCACTCGTACATGTTCCGGAAGGACCGGAACATGTTCCGGAAGGACCGGAACATGTTCCGGAATCGCTGGAACATGTTCCGGAAGCACCGGAACATGTTGCGGAAGCGCCGGAACATGTTCCGGAAGCACCGGAACATGTTCCGGAAGCGAACATGTTCCGGCGCTTCCGGAACATGTTCCGGAAGCGCCGGAACATGTTCCGGGAGGACCGGAACATGTTCCGGAAGCACTGGAACATGTTCCGGAAGCGCCGGATTATGTTCCGGAGGCGCCGGAACATGTTCAGGAAGCGCCGGAACATGTTCCGGAAGCGCCGGAACATGTTCCGGAAGCACCCGAACATGTTCCGGAAGCACCGGAACATGTTCCGGAAGCACCGGAACATGTTCCGGAAGCGCCGGAACATGTTCCGGAAGGACCGGAACATGTTCCGGAGGCACCGGAACATGTTCCGGAAGCGCCGGAACATGTTCCGGAATCGCCGGAACATGTTCCGGAAGGACCGGAACATGTTCCGGAAGCACTCGAACATGTTCCGGAAGGACCGGAACACGTTCCGGAATCGCTGGAACATGTTCCGGAAGCACCGGAACATGTTCCGGAAGCACCGGAACATGTTCCGGAAGGACCGGAACATGTTCCGGAAGCACCGGAACATGTTCCGGAAGCGCCGGAACATGTTCCGGAGACGCCGGAACATGTTCCAGAAGCGCCGGAACATGTTCCGGAAGCGCCGGAACATGTTCCAGAAGCATCGGAACATGTTCCGGAAGCACCGGAACATGTTCCGGAAGGATCGGAACATGTTCCGGAAGGACCGGAACATGTTCCGGAAGCGCCGGAACATGTTCCGGAAGCACCGGAACATGTTCCGGAAGCACCGGAACATGTTCCGGAAGCGCCGGAACATGTTCCGGAAGCGCCGGAACATGTTCCGGAAGCGCCGGAACATGTTCCGGAAGGACCGGAACATGTTCCGGAGGCACCGGAACTTGTTCCCGAAGCGCCGGAACATGTTCCGGAATCGCCGGAACATGTTCCGGAAGGACCGGAACATGTTCCGGAAGCACTCAAACATGTTCCGGAAGGACCGGAACATGTTCCGGAAGGACCGGAACATGTTCCGGAAGGACCGGAACATGTTCCGGAAGGACCGGAACATGTTCCGGAAGCACCGGAACATGTTCCGGAAGCGCCGGATCATGTTCCGGAGGCGCCGGAACATGTTCCGGAAGCACCGGAACATGTTCCGGAAGCTCCGGAACATGTTCCAGAAGCGCCGGAACATGTTCCGGAAGGACCGGAACATGTTCCAGAAGGACCGGAACATGTTCCGGAAGCGCCGGAACGTGTTCCGGAAGCGCCGGAACGTGTTCCGGAAGGACCGGAACATGTTCCGGAAGGACCGGAACATGTTCCGGAAGCGCCGGAACATGTTCCGGAAGCGCCGGAACATGTTCCGGAAGCACCGGAACATGTTTCGGAAGGACCGGAACATGTTCCGGAAGCGCCGGAACATGTTCCGGAAGCGCCGGAACGTGTTCCGGAAGGACCGGAACATGTTCCGGAGACGCCGGAACATGTTCCGGAAGCGCCGGAACATGTTCCGGAAGCGCCGGAACATGTTCCAGAAGCATCGGAACATGTTCCGGAAGCACCGGAACATGTTCCGGAAGCACCGGAACATGTTCCGGAAGGACCGGAACATGTTCCGGAAGCGCCGGAACATGTTCCGGAAGCACCGGAACATGTTCCCGAAGCACCGGAACATGTTCCGGAAGCGCCGGAACATGTTCCGGAAGCGCCGGAACATGTTCCGGAAGCGCCGGAACATGTTCCGGAAGGACCGGAACATGTTCCGGAGGCACCGGAACTTGTTCCGGAAGCGCCGGAACATGTTCCGGAATCGCCGGAACATGTTCCGGAAGGACCGGAACATGTTCCGGAAGCACTCGAACATGTTCCGGAAGGACCGGAACATGTTCCGGAAGGACCGGAACATGTTCCGGAAGGACCGGAACATGTTCCGGAAGGACCGGAACATGTTCCGGAAGCACCGGAACATGTTCCGGAAGCGCCGGATCATGTTCCGGAGGCGCCGGAACATGTTCTGGAAGCACCGGAACATGTTCCGGAAGCTCCGGAACATGTTCCGGACACCGGAACATGTTCCGGAAGCTCCGGAACATGTTCCGGAAGCGCCGGAACATGTTCCGGAAGGACCGGAACATGTTCCAGAAGGACCGGAACATGTTCCGGAAGCGCCGGAACATGTTCCGGAAGCGCCGGAACGTGTTCCGGAAGGACCGGAACATGTTCCGGAAGCGCCGGAACATGTTCCGGAAGCGCCGGAACATGTTCCGGAAGCACCGGAACATGTTTCGGAAGGACCGGAACATGTTCCGGAAGGGCCGGAACATGTTCCGGAAGCGCCGGAACGGAAGCGCCGGAACATGTTCCGGAAGCGCCGGAACATGTTCCAGAAGCACCGGAACATGTTCCCGAAGCACCGGAACATGTTCCGGAAGCGCCGGAACATGTTCCAGAAGCACCGGAACATGTTCCGGAAGCACCGGAACGTGTTCCGGAAGGACCGGAACATGTTCCAGAAGGACCGGAACATGTTCCGGAAGCGCCGGAACATGTTCCAGAAGCGCCGGAACATGTTCCGGAAGCACCGGAACATGTTCCGGAAGCGCCGGAACATGTTCCGGAATCGCTGGAACATGTTCCGGAAGCGCCGGAACGTGTTCCGGAAGGACCAGAACATGATCCGGAAGGACCGGAACATGTTCCGGAAGGACCGGAACATGTTCCGGAAGCGCCGGATCATGTTCCAGAAGCGCCGGAACATGTTCCGGAAGCGCCGGAACATGTTCGGGAAGCACCGGAACATGTTCAGGAAGGACCGGAACATGTTCCGGAAGCACCGGAACATGTTCAGGAAGGACCGGAACATGTTCCGGAAGGGCCGGAACATGTTCCGGAAGCGCCGGAACATGTTCCGGAAGCACCGGAACATGTTCCGGAAGCACCGGAACATGTTCCGGAAGCGCCGGAACATGTTCCGGAAGCGCCGGAACATGTTCCGGAAGCGCCGGAACGTGTTCCGGAAGCGCCGGAACATGTTCCGGAAGCGCCGGAACGTGTTCCGGAAGGACCGGAACATGTTCCGGAAGGACCGGAACATGTTCCGGAAGCGCCGGAACATGTTCCGGAAGCACCAGAACATGTTTCGGAAGGACCGGAACATGTTCCGGAAGGGCCGGAACATGTTCCGGAAGCGCCGGAACGGAAGCGCCGGAACATGTTCCGGAAGCGCCGGAACATGTTCCAGAAGCACCGGAACATGTTCCGGAAGCACCGGAACATGTTCCGGAAGCACCGGAACGTGTTCCGGAAGCGCCGGAACGTGTTCCGGAAGGACCGGAACATGTTCCGGAAGGACCGGAACATGTTCCGGAAGCGCCGGAACATGTTCCAGAAGCATCGGAACATGTTCCGGAAGGACCGGAACATGTTCCGGAAGGACCGGAACATGTTCCGGAAGCGCCGGAACATGTTCCAGAAGCGCCGGAACATGTTCCCGAAGCACCGGAACATGTTCCGGAAGCGCCGGAACATGTTCCGGAAGGACCGGAACATGTTCCGGAAGCACTCGAACATGTTCCGGAAGGACCGGAACACGTTCCGGAAGCGCCGGAACATGTTCCGGAAGGACCGGAACATGTTCCGGAAGCGCCGGATCATGTTCCGGAAGCGCCGGAACATGTTCCGGAAGCGCCGGAACATGTTCCGGAAGCGCCGGAACATGTTCGGGAAGCACCGGAACATGTTCAGGAAGGACCGGAACATGTTCCGGAAGGGCCGGAACATGTTCCGGAAGCGCCGGAACATGTTCCGGAAGGGCCGGAACATGTTCGGGAAGCACCGGAACATGTTCCGGAAGGACCGGAACATGTTTCGGAAGGGCCGGAACATGTTCCGGAAGGGCCGGAACATGTTCCGGAAGCGCCGGAACATGTTCCGGAAGCGCCGGAACATGTTCCGGAATCGCTGGAACATGTTCCGGAAGCACCGGAACATGTTCCGGAAGCGCCGGAACATGTTCCGGAAGGACCGGAACATGTTCCGGAAGGACCCGGAAGCGCCGGAACATGTTCCAGAAGCGCCGGAACAAGTTCCGGAAGCGCCGGAACATGTTCCGGAAGGACCGGAACATGTTCCGGAAGGACCGGAACATGTTCCGGAAGCGCCGGAACATGTTCCGGAAGCGCCGGAACATGTTCCGGAAGGACCGGAACATGTTCCGGAGGCACCGGAACACGTTCCGGAAGCGCCGGAACATGTTCCGGAATCGCCGGAACATGTTCCGGAAGGACCGGAACATGTTCCGGAAGCACTCGAACATGTTCCGGAAGGACCGGAACATGTTCCGGAAGGGCCGGAACATGTCCCGGAAGCGCCGGAACAGAAGCGCCGGAACATGTTCCGGAAGCACCGGAACATGTTCCGGAAGCGCCGGAACATGTTCCGGAAGGACCGGAACATGTTCCGGAAGCGCCGGAACATGTTCCGGAATCGCTGGAACATGTTCCGGAAGCACCGGAACATGTTCCGCAAGCGCCGGAACATGTTCCGGAAGGACCGGAACATGTTCCGGAAGGACCCGGAAGCGCCGGAACATGTTCCGGAAGCGCCGGAACAAGTTCTGGAAGCGCCGGAACATGTTCCGGAAGGGCCGGAACATGTTACGGAAGGACCGGAACATGTTCCGGTAGCGCCGGAACATGTTCCGGAAGCACCGGAACATGTTCCGGAAGCGCCGGAACATCTTCCGGAAGCGCCGGAACATGTTCCGGAAGGACCGGAACATGTTCCGGAGGCACCGGAACACGTTCCGGAAGCGCCGGAACATGTTCCGGAATCGCCGGAACATGTTCCGGAAGGACCGGAACATGTTCCGGAAGCACTCGAACATGTTCCGGAAGGACCGGAACATGTTCCGGAAGGGCCGGAACATGTCCCGGAAGCGCCGGAACGGAAGCGCCGGAACATGTTCCGGAAGCGCCGGAACATGTTCCGGAAGCACCGGAACATGTTCCGGAAGCGCCGGAACATGTTCCGGAAGGACCGGAACATGTTCCGGAAGCACCGGAACATGTTCCGGAAGCGCCGGAACATGTTCCGGAAGGACCGGAACATGTTCCGGAAGGACCCGGAAGCGCCGGAACATGTTCCGGAAGCGCCGGAACATGTTCCGGAAGGACCGGAACATGTTCCGGAAGCGCCGGAACATGTTCCGGAAGCGCCGGAACATGTTCCGGAAGCACCGGAACATGTTTCGGAAGGACCGGAACATGTTCCGGAAGGGCCGGAACATGTTCCGGAAGCGCCGGAACGGAAGCGCCGGAACATGTTCCGGAAGCGCCGGAACATGTTCCAGAAGCACCGGAACATGTTCCCGAAGCACCGGAACATGTTCCGGAAGCGCCGGAACATGTTCCAGAAGCACCGGAACATGTTCCGGAAGCACCGGAACGTGTTCCGGAAGGACCGGAACATGTTCCAGAAGGACCGGAACATGTTCCGGAAGCGCCGGAACATGTTCCAGAAGCGCCGGAACATGTTCCGGAAGCACCGGAACATGTTCCGGAAGCGCCGGAACATGTTCCGGAATCGCTGGAACATGTTCCGGAAGCGCCGGAACGTGTTCCGGAAGGACCAGAACATGATCCGGAAGGACCGGAACATGTTCCGGAAGGACCGGAACATGTTCCGGAAGCGCCGGATCATGTTCCAGAAGCGCCGGAACATGTTCCGGAAGCGCCGGAACATGTTCGGGAAGCACCGGAACATGTTCAGGAAGGACCGGAACATGTTCCGGAAGCACCGGAACATGTTCAGGAAGGACCGGAACATGTTCCGGAAGGGCCGGAACATGTTCTGGAAGCGCCGGAACATGTTCCGGAAGCGCCGGAACATGTTCCGGAAGCACCGGAACATGTTCCGGAAGCACCGGAACATGTTCCGGAAGCGCCGGAACATGTTCCGGAAGCGCCGGAACATGTTCCGGAAGCGCCGGAACGTGTTCCGGAAGCGCCGGAACATGTTCCGGAAGCGCCGGAACGTGTTCCGGAAGGACCGGAACATGTTCCGGAAGGACCGGAACATGTTCCGGAAGCGCCGGAACATGTTCCGGAAGCACCAGAACATGTTTCGGAAGGACCGGAACATGTTCCGGAAGGGCCGGAACATGTTCCGGAAGCGCCGGAACGGAAGCGCCGGAACATGTTCCGGAAGCGCCGGAACATGTTCCAGAAGCACCGGAACATGTTCCGGAAGCACCGGAACATGTTCCGGAAGCACCGGAACGTGTTCCGGAAGCGCCGGAACGTGTTCCGGAAGGACCGGAACATGTTCCGGAAGCGCCGGAACATGTTCCAGAAGCGCCGGAACATGTTCCCGAAGCACCGGAACATGTTCCGGAAGCGCCGGAACATGTTCCGGAAGGACCGGAACATGTTCCGGAAGCACTCGAACATGTTCCGGAAGGACCGGAACACGTTCCGGAAGCGCCGGAACATGTTCCGGAAGGACCGGAACATGTTCCGGAAGCGCCGGATCATGTTACGGAAGCGCCGGAACATGTTCCGGAAGCGCCGGAACATGTTCCGGAAGCGCCGGAACATGTTCGGGAAGCACCGGAACATGTTCAGGAAGGACCGGAACATGTTCCGGAAGGGCCGGAACATGTTCCGGAAGCGCCGGAACATGTTCCGGAAGGGCCGGAACATGTTCGGGAAGCACCGGAACATGTTCCGGAAGGACCGGAACATGTTTCGGAAGGGCCGGAACATGTTCCGGAAGGGCCGGAACATGTTCCGGAAGCGCCGGAACATGTTCCGGAAGCGCCGGAACATGTTCCGGAATCGCTGGAACATGTTCCGGAAGCACCGGAACATGTTCCGGAAGCGCCGGAACATGTTCCGGAAGGACCGGAACATGTTCCGGAAGGACCCGGAAGCGCCGGAACATGTTCCAGAAGCGCCGGAACAAGTTCCGGAAGCGCCGGAACATGTTCCGGAAGGACCGGAACATGTTCCGGAAGGACCGGAACATGTTCCGGAAGCGCCGGAACATGTTCCGGAAGCACCGGAACATGTTCCGGAAGCGCCGGAACATGTTCCGGAAGCGCCGGAACATGTTCCGGAAGGACCGGAACATGTTCCGGAGGCACCGGAACACGTTCCGGAAGCGCCGGAACATGTTCCGGAATCGCCGGAACATGTTCCGGAAGGACCGGAACATGTTCCGGAAGCACTCGAACATGTTCCGGAAGGACCGGAACATGTTCCGGAAGGGCCGGAACATGTCCCGGAAGCGCCGGAACATGTTCCGGAAGCACCGGAACATGTTCCGGAAGCGCCGGAACATGTTCCGGAAGGACCGGAACATGTTCCGGAAGCGCCGGAACATGTTCCGGAATCGCTGGAACATGTTCCGGAAGCACCGGAACATGTTCCGCAAGCGCCGGAACATGTTCCGGAAGGACCGGAACATGTTCCGGAAGGACCCGGAAGCGCCGGAACATGTTCCGGAAGCGCCGGAACAAGTTCTGGAAGCGCCGGAACATGTTCCGGAAGGGCCGGAACATGTTACGGAAGGACCGGAACATGTTCCGGTAGCGCCGGAACATGTTCCGGAAGCACCGGAACATGTTCCGGAAGCGCCGGAACATCTTCCGGAAGCGCCGGAACATGTTCCGGAAGGACCGGAACATGTTCCGGAGGCACCGGAACACGTTCCGGAAGCGCCGGAACATGTTCCGGAATCGCCGGAACATGTTCCGGAAGGACCGGAACATGTTCCGGAAGCACTCGAACATGTTCCGGAAGGACCGGAACATGTTCCGGAAGGGCCGGAACATGTCCCGGAAGCGCCGGAACGGAAGCGCCGGAACATGTTCCGGAAGCGCCGGAACATGTTCCGGAAGCACCGGAACATGTTCCGGAAGCGCCGGAACATGTTCCGGAAGGACCGGAACATGTTCCGGAAGCACCGGAACATGTTCCGGAAGCGCCGGAACATGTTCCGGAAGGACCGGAACATGTTCCGGAAGGACCCGGAAGCGCCGGAACATGTTCCGGAAGCGCCGGAACATGTTCCGGAAGCACCGGAACATGTTCCGGAAGCGCCGGAACATGTTCCGGAAGGACCGGAACATGTTCCGGAAGCACTCGAACATGTTCCGGAAGGACCGGAACACGTTCCGGAAGCGCCGGAACATGTTCCGGAAGGACCGGAACATGTTCCGGAAGCGCCGGATCATGTTCCGGAAGCGCCGGAACATGTTCCGGAAGCGCCGGAACATGTTCCGGAAGCGCCGGAACATGTTCGGGAAGCACCGGAACATGTTCAGGAAGGACCGGAACATGTTCCGGAAGGGCCGGAACATGTTCCGGAAGCTACGGAACATGTTCCGGAAGGGCCGGAACATGTTCGGGAAGCACCGGAACATGTTCCGGAAGGACCGGAACATGTTTCGGAAGGGCCGGAACATGTTCCGGAAGGGCCGGAACATGTTCCGGAAGCGCCGGAACATGTTCCGGAAGCGCCGGAACATGTTCCGGAATCGCTGGAACATGTTCCGGAAGCACCGGAACATGTTCCGGAAGCGCCGGAACATGTTCCGGAAGGACCGGAACATGTTCCGGAAGGACCCGGAAGCGCCGGAACATGTTCCAGAAGCGCCGGAACAAGTTCCGGAAGCGCCGGAACATGTTCCGGAAGGACCGGAACATGTTCCGGAAGGACCGGAACATGTTCCGGAAGCGCCGGAACATGTTCCGGAAGCACCGGAACATGTTCCGGAAGCGCCGGAACATGTTCCGGAAGCGCCGGAACATGTTCCGGAAGGACCGGAACATGTTCCGGAGGCACCGGAACACGTTCCGGAAGCGCCGGAACATGTTCCGGAATCGCCGGAACATGTTCCGGAAGGACCGGAACATGTTCCGGAAGCACTCGAACATGTTCCGGAAGGACCGGAACATGTTCCGGAAGGGCCGGAACATGTCCCGGAAGCGCCGGAACGGAAGCGCCGGAACATGTTCCGGAAGCACCGGAACATGTTCCGGAAGCGCCGGAACATGTTCCGGAAGGACCGGAACATGTTCCGGAAGCGCCGGAACATGTTCCGGAATCGCTGGAACATGTTCCGGAAGCACCGGAACATGTTCCGCAAGCGCCGGAACATGTTCCGGAAGGACCGGAACATGTTCCGGAAGGACCCGGAAGCGCCGGAACATGTTCCGGAAGCGCCGGAACAAGTTCTGGAAGCGCCGGAACATGTTCCGGAAGGGCCGGAACATGTTACGGAAGGACCGGAACATGTTCCGGTAGCGCCGGAACATGTTCCGGAAGCACCGGAACATGTTCCGGAAGCGCCGGAACATCTTCCGGAAGCGCCGGAACATGTTCCGGAAGGACCGGAACATGTTCCGGAGGCACCGGAACACGTTCCGGAAGCGCCGGAACATGTTCCGGAATCGCCGGAACATGTTCCGGAAGGACCGGAACATGTTCCGGAAGCACTCGAACATGTTCCGGAAGGACCGGAACATGTTCCGGAAGGGCCGGAACATGTCCCGGAAGCGCCGGAACGGAAGCGCCGGAACATGTTCCGGAAGCGCCGGAACATGTTCCGGAAGCACCGGAACATGTTCCGGAAGCGCCGGAACATGTTCCGGAAGGACCGGAACATGTTCCGGAAGCACCGGAACATGTTCCGGAAGCGCCGGAACATGTTCCGGAAGGACCGGAACATGTTCCGGAAGGACCCGGAAGCGCCGGAACATGTTCCGGAAGCGCCGGAACATGTTCCGGAAGCGCCGGAACATGTTCCGGAATCGCCGGAACATGTTCCGGAAGGACCGGAACATGTTCCGGAAGCACTCGAACATGTTCCGGAAGGACCGGAACATGTTCCGGAAGGACCGGAACATGTTCCGGAAGGACCGGAACATGTTCCGGAATCGCTGGAACATGTTCCGGAAGCACCGGAACATGTTGCGGAAGCGAACATGTTCCGGCGCTTCCGGAACATGTTCCGGAAGCGCCGGAACATGGTCCGGAAGCGCCGAAACGGAAGCGCCGGAACATGTTCCGGAAGCGCGGGAACATGTTCCGGAAGCGCCGGAACATGTTCCGGAAGCACCGGAACATGTTCCGGAAGCGCCGGAACATGTTCCGGAAGCGCCAGAACATGTTTCGGAAGCACCCGAACATGTTCCGGAAGCACCGGAACATGTTCCGGAAGCGCCGGAACATGTTCCGAAGCGCCGGAACATGTTCCGGAAGGACCGGAACATGTTCCGGAAGGACCCGGAAGCACCGGAACATGTTCCGGAAGCGCCGGAACATGTTCCGGAAGCGCCGGAACATGTTCCGGAAGGACCGGAACATGTTCCGGAAGCACCGGAACATGTTCCGGAAGCGCCGGAACATGTTCCGGAAGGACCGGAACATGTTCCTGAAAAGACCGGAACATGTTCCGGAAGCGCCGGAACATGTTCCGGAAGCGCCGGAACATGTTCGGGAATCGCCGGAACATGTTCCGGAAGGACCGGAACATGTTCCGGAGGCACCGGAACATGTTCCGGAAGCTCCGGAACATGTTCCGGAATCGCCGGAACATGTTCCGGAAGGACCGGAACATGTTCCGGAAGCGCCGGAACGGAAGCGCCGGAACATGTTCCGGAAGCGCCGGAACATGTTCCGGAAGCGCCGGAACATGTTCCAGAAGCACCGGAACATGTTCCAGAAGCACCGGAACATGTTCCGGAAGCACCAGAACGTGTTCCGGAAGCACCGGAACGTGTTCCGGAAGCGCCGGAACATGTTCCGGAAGCGCCGGAACATGTTCCGGAAGCGCCGGAACATGTTCCGGAAGGACCGAAACATGTTCCGGAGGCACCGGAACATGTTCCGGAATCGCCGGAACATGTTCCGGAAGCGCCGGAACATGTTCCGGAAGGACCGGAACATGTTCCGGAAGGACCGGAACATGTTCCGGAAGCGCCGGAACATGTTCCGGAAGCGCCGGAACATGTTCCGGAAGCGCCGGAACATGTTCCGGAAGGACCGGAACATGTTCCGGAATGGCCGGAACATGTTCCGGAAGCGCCGGAACATGTTCCGGAATCGCCGGAACATGTTCCGGAAGCGCCGGAACATGTTCCGGAAGCACCGGAACATGTTCCGGAAGCACCGGAACATGTTCCGGAAGGACCGGAACATGTTCCGGAAGGACCGGAAAATGTTCCGGAAGCGCCGGAGCATGTTCCGGAAGCGCCGGAACATGTTCCGGAAGCACCGGAACATGTTCCGGAAGCGCCGGAACATGTTCCGGAAGGACCGGAACATGTTCCGGAAGCACTCGAACATGTTCCGGAAGGACCGGAACATGTTCCGGAACCGCCGGAACATGTTCCGGAAGGACCGGAACATGTTCCGGAAGCGCCGGAACATGTTCCGGAAGCACCGGAACATGTTCCGGAAGCACCGGAACATGTTCCGGAAGGACCGGAACATGTTTCGGAAGGACCGGAACATGTTCCGGAAGCGCCGGAACATGTTCCGGAAGCGCCGGAACATGTTCCGGAAGCGCCGGAACATGTTCCGGAAGCGCCGGAACATGTTCCGGAAGCGCCGCAACATGTTCGGGAAGCACCGGAACATGTTCAGGAAGGACCGGAACATGTTCCGGAAGGGCCGGAACATGTTCCGGAAGCGCCGGAACATGTTCCGGAAGCGCCGGAACATGTTCGGGAAGCACCGGAACATAATCCGGAAGGACCGGAACATGTTCCGGAAGGGCCGGAACATGTTCCGGAAGGGCCGGAACATGTTCCGGAAGCGCCGGAACATGTTCCGGAAGCGCCGGAACATGTTCCGGAATCGCTGGAACATGTTCCGGAAGCACCGGAACATGTTCCGGAAGCGCCGGAACATGTTCCGCAAGCGCCGGAACATGTTCCGGAAGCACCGGAACATGTTCCGGGAGGGCCGGAACATGTTCCGGAAGCGCCGGAACGGAAGCGGCGGAACATGTTCCGGAAGCGCCGGAACATGTTCCGGAAGCACCGGAACATGTTCCGGAAGCGCCAGAACATGTTCCGGAAGGACCGGAACATGTTCCGGAAGGACCCGGAAGCGCCGGAACATGTTCCCGAAGCGCCGGAACAAGTTCCGGAAGCGCCGGAACATGTTCCGGAAGGACCGGAACATGTTCCGGAGGCACCGGAACATGTTCCGGAAGCGCCGGAACATGTTCCGGAATCGCCGGAACATGTTCCGGAAGCGCCGGAACATGTTCCGGAAGCACCGGAACATGTTCCGGAAGCACCGGAACATGTTCCGGAAGGACCGGAACATGTTCCGGAAGGACCGGAACATGTTCCGGAAGCGCCGGAACATGTTCCGGAAGCGCCGGAACATGTTCCGGAAGCACCGGAACATGTTCCGGAAGCGCCGGAACATGTTCCGGAAGGACCGGAACATGTTCCGGAAGGACCGCAACATGTTCCGGAAGCACTCGAACATGTTCCGGAAGGACCGGAACATGTTCCGGAAGCGCCGGAACATGCTCCGGAAGGACCGGAACATGTTCCGGAAGCGCCGGATCATGTTCCGGAAGCGCCGGAACATGTTCCGGAAGCGCCGGAACATGTTCCGGAAGCGCCGGAACATGTTCGGGAAGCACCGGAACATGTTCAGGAAGGACCGGAACATGTTCCGGAAGGGCCGGAACATGTTCCGGAAGCGCCGGAACATGTTCCGGAAGCGCCGGAACATGTTCGGGAAGCACCAGAACATGTTCCGGAAGGACCGGAACATGTTCCGGAAGGGCCGGAACATGTTCCGGAAGGGCCGGAACATGTTCCGGAAGCGCCGGAACATGTTCCGGAATCGCTGGAACATGTTCCGGAAGCACCGGAACATGTTCCGGAAGCGCCGGAACATGTTCCGCAAGCGCCGGAACATGTTCCGGAAGCACCAGAACATGTTCCGGAAGGGCCGGAACATGTTCCGGAAGCGCCGGAACGGAAGCGGCGGAACATGTTCCGGAAGCACCGGAACATGTTCCGGAAGCGCCGGAACATGTCCCGGAAGCGCCGGAACATGTTCCGGAAGCACCGGAGCATGTTCCGGAAGCGCCGGAACATGTTCCGGAAGGACCGGAACATGTTCCGGAAGGACCCGGAAGCGCCGGAACATGTTCCCGAAGCGCCGGAACAAGTTCCGGAAGCGCCGGAACATGTTCCGGAAGGACCGGAACATGTTCCGGAAGGACCGGAACATGTTCTGGAAGCGCCGGAACATGTTCGGGAAGCACCGGAACATGTTCCGGAAGGACCGGAACATGTTCCGGAAGGGCCGGAACATGTTCCGGAAGGGCCGGAACATGTTCCGGAAGGGCCGGAACATGTTCCGGAAGCACCGGAACATGTTCCGGAATCGCTGGAACATGTTCCGGAGGCACCGGAACATGTTCCGGAAGCGCCGGAACATGTTCCGCAAGCGCCGGAACATGTTCCGGAAGCACCGGAACATGTTCCGGGAGGGCCGGAACATGTTCCGGAAGCGCCGGAACGGAAGCGGCGGAACATGTTCCGGAAGCGCCGGAACATGTTCCGGAAGCACCGGAACATGTTCCGGAAGCGCCGGAACATGTTCCGGAAGGACCGGAACATGTTCCGGAAGGACCCGGAAGCGCCGGAACATGTTCCCGAAGCGCCGGAACAAGTTCCGGAAGCGCCGGAACATGTTCCGGAAGGACCGGAACATGTTCCGGAGGCACCGGAACATGTTCCGGAAGCGCCGGAACATGTTCCGGAATCGCCGGAACATGTTCCGGAAGCGCCGGAACATGTTCCGGAAGCACCGGAACATGTTCCGGAAGCACCGGAACATGTTCCGGAAGGACCGGAACATGTTCCGGAAGGACCGGAACATGTTCCGGAAGCGCCGGAACATGTTCCAGAAGCGCCGGAACATGTTCCGGAAGCACCGGAACATGTTCCGGAAGCGCCGGAACATGTTCCGGAAGGACCGGAACATGTTCCGGAAGCGCCGGATCATGTTCCGGAAGCGCCGGAACATGTTCCGGAAGCGCCGGAACATGTTCCGGAAGCGCCGGAACATGTTCGGGAAGCACCGGAACATGTTCAGGAAGGACCGGAACATGTTCCGGAAGGGCCGGAACATGTTCCGGAAGCGCCGGAACATGTTCCCGAAGCGCCGGAACATGTTCGGGAAGCACCGGAACATGTTCCGGAAGGACCGGAACATGTTCCGGAAGGGCCGGAACATGTTCCGGAAGCGCCGGAACATGTTCCGGAAGGGCCGGAACATGTTCCGGAAGCGCCGGAACATGTTCCGGAATCGCTGGAACATGTTCCGGAAGCACCGGAACATGTTCCGGAAGCGCCGGAACATGTTCCGCAAGCGCCGGAACATGTTCCGGAAGCACCGGAACATGTTCCGGGAGGGCCGGAACATGTTCCGGAAGCGCCGGAACGGAAGCGGCGGAACATGTTCCGGAAGCGCCGGAACATGTTCCGGAAGCACCGGAACATGTTCCGGAAGCGCCGGAACATGTTCCGGAAGGACCGGAACATGTTCCGGAAGGACCCGGAAGCGCCGGAACATGTTCCCGAAGCGCCGGAACAAGTTCCGGAAGCGCCGGAACATGTTCCGGAAGGACCGGAACAAGTTCCGGAGGCACCGGAACATGTTCCGGAAGCGCCGGAACATGTTCCGGAATCGCCGGAACATGTTCCGGAAGCGCCGGAACATGTTCCGGAAGCACCGGAACATGTTCCGGAAGCACCGGAACATGTTCCGGAAGGACCGGAACATGTTCCGGAAGCGCCGGAACATGTTCCAGAAGCGCCGGAACATGTTCCGGAAGCACCGGAACATGTTCCGGAAGCGCCGGAACATGTTCCGGAAGGACCGGAACATGTTCCGGAAGGACCGGAACATGTTCCGGAAGCACTCGAACATGTTCCGGAAGGACCGGAACATGTTCCGGAAGCGCCGGAACATGTTCCGGAAGGACCGGAACATGTTCCGGAAGCGCCGGATCATGTTCCGGAAGCGCCGGAACATGTTCCGGAAGCGCCGGAACATGTTCCGGAAGCGCCGGAACATGTTCGGGAAGCACCGGAACATGTTCAGGAAGGACCGGAACATGTTCCGGAAGGGCCGGAACATGTTCCGGAAGCGCCGGAACATGTTCCGGAAGCGCCGGAACATGTTCGGGAAGCACCGGAACATGTTCCGGAAGGACTGGAACATGTTCCGGAAGGGCCGGAACATGTTCCGGAAGGGCCGGAACATGTTCCGGAAGCGCCGGAACATGTTCCGGAAGCGCCGGAACATGTTCCGGAATCGCTGGAACATGTTCCGGAAGCACCGGAACATGTTCCGGAAGCGCCGGAACATGTTCCGCAAGCGCCGGAACATGTTCCGGAAGCACCGGAACATGTTCCGGAAGGGCCGGAACATGTTCCGGAAGCGCCGGAACGGAAGCGGCGGAACATGTTTCGGAAGCACCGGAACATGTTCCGGAAGCGCCGGAACATGTCCCGGAAGCGCCGGAACATGTTCCGGAAGCACCAGAACATGTTCCGGAAGCGCCGGAACATGTTCCGGAAGGACCGGAACATGTTCCGGAAGGACCCGGAAGCGCCGGAACATGTTCCCGAAGCGCCGGAACAAGTTCCGGAAGCGCCGGAACATGTTCCGGAAGGACCGGAACATGTTCCGGAAGGACCGGAACATGTTCCGGAAGCGCCGGAACATGTTCCGGAAGCACCGGAACATGTTCCGGAAGCGCCGGAACATGTTCCGGAAGCGCCGGAACATGTTCCGGAAGGACCGGAACATGTTCCGGAGGCACCGGAACACGTTCCGGAAGCGCCGGAACATGTTCCGGAATCGCCGGAACATGTTCCGGAAGGACCGGAACATGTTCCGGAAGGGCCGGAACATGTCCCGGAAGCGCCGGAACGGAAGCGCCGGAACATGTTCCGGAAGCGCCGGAACATGTTCCGGAAGCACCGGAACATGTTCCGGAAGCGCCGGAACATGTTCCGGAAGCGCCAGAACATGTTCCGGAAGGACCGGAACATGTTCCGGAAGCACCGGAACATGTTCCGGAAGCGCCGGAACATGTTCCGGAAGGACAGGAACATGTTCCGGAAGGACCCGGAAGCGCCGGAACATGTTCCGGAAGCGCCGGAACATGTTCCGGAAGGACCAGAACATGTTCCGGAAGCACCGGAACATGTTCCGGAAGCGCCGGAACATGTTCCGGAAGGACCGGAACATGTTCCGGAAGCGCCGGAACATGTTCCGGAAGGACCGGAACATGTTCCGGAATCGCTGGAACATGTTCCGGAAGCACCGGAACATGTTGCGGAAGCGCCGGAACATGTTCCGGAAGCGCCGGAACATGTTCCGGAAGCGAACATGTTCCGGCGCTTCCGGAACATGTTCCGGAAGCGCCGGAACATGGTCCGGAAGCGCCGAAACGGAAGCGCCGGAACATGTTCCGGAGGCGCGGGAACGTGTTCCGGAAGCGCCGGAACATGTTCCGGAAGCACCGGAACATGTTCCGGAAGCGCCGGAACATGTTCCGGAAGCGCCCGAACATGTTTCGGAAGCACCGGAACATGTTCCGGAAGCACCGGAACATGTTCCAGAAGCGCCGGAACATGTTCCGGAAGCGCCGGAACATGTTCCGGAAGGACCGGAACATGTTCCGGAAGGACCCGGAAGCACCGGAACATGTTCCGGAAGCGCCGGAACATGTTCCGGAAGCGCCGGAACATGTTCCGGAAGGACTGGAACATGTTCCGGAAGCACCGGAACATGTTACGGAAGCGCCGGAACATGTTCCGGAAGGACCGGAACATGTTCCGGAAAGACCGGAACATGTTCCGGAAGCGCCGGAACATGTTCCGGAAGCACCGGAACATGTTCCGGAAGCGCCGGAACATGATCGGGAATCGCCGGAACATGTTCCGGAAGGACCGGAACATGTTCCGGAGGCACCAGAAAATGTTCCGGAAGCGCCGGAACATGTTCCGGAATCGCCGGAACATGTTCCGGAAGGACCGGAACATGTTCCGGAAGCGCCGGATCATGTTCCGGAGGCGCCGGAACATGTTCCGGAAGGACCGGAACATGTTCCGGAATCGCTGGAACATGTTCCGGAAGCACCGGAACATGTTGCGGAAGCGCCGGAACATGTTCCGGAAGCAGCGGAACATGTTCCGGAAGCGAACATGTTCCGGCGCTTCCGGAACATGTTCCGGAAGCGCCGGAACATGTTCCGGAAGGACCGGAACATGTTCCGGAAGCACCGGAACATGTTCCGGAAGCGCCGGATTATGTTCCGGAGGCGCCGGAACATGTTCCGAAAGCACCGGAACATGTTCCGGAAGCGCCGGAACATGTTCCGGAAGGACCGGAACATGTTCCGGAAGCGCCGGATCATGATCCGGAAGCGCCGGAACATGTTACGGAAGCGCCAGAACATGTTCCGGAAGCACCGGAACATGTTCCGGAAGCGCCGGAACATGTTCCGGAAGCGCCGGAACATGTTCCGGAAGCGCCGGAACATGTTCCAGAAGCACCGGAACATGTCCCGGAAGGACCGGAACATGTTCCGGGAGGACCGGAACATCTTCCGGAAGCGCCGGAACATGTTCCGGAAGCGCCGGAACATGTTGCGGAAGCGCCGGAACATGTTCCGGAAGCAGCGGAACATGTTCCGGAAGCGAACATGTTCCGGCGCTTCCGGAACATGTTCCGGAAGCGCCGGAACATGTTCCGGAAGGACCGGAACATGTTCCGGAAGCACCGGAACATGTTCCGGAAGCGCCGGATTATGTTCCGGAGACGCCGGAACATGTTCCGGAAGCACCGGAACATGTTCCGGAAGCGCCGGAACATGTTCCGGAAGGACCGGAACATGTTCCGGAAGCGCCGGATCATGTTCCGGAAGCGCCGGAACATGTTACGGAAGCGCCGGAACATGTTCCGGAAGCACCGGAACATGTTCCGGAAGCACCGGAACATGTCCCGGAAGGACCGGAACATGTTCCGGAAGGACCGGAACATGTTCCGGAAGCGCCGGAACATGTTCCGGAAGCGCCGGAACATGTTCCGGAAGCACCGGAACATGTTCCGGAGGCACCGGAACATGTTCCGGAAGCGCCGGAACATGTTCCGGAATCGCCGGAACATGTTCCGGAAGGACCGGAACATGTTCCGGAAGCGCCGGATCATGTTCCGGAGGCGCCAGAACATGTTCCGGAAGGACCGGAACATGTTCCGGAATCGCTGGAACATGTTCCGGAAGCACCGGAACATGTTGCGGAAGCGCCGGAACATGTTCCGGAAGCAGCGGAACATGTTCCGGAAGCGAACATGTTCCGGCGCTTCCGGAACATGTTCCGGAAGCGCCGGAACATGTTCCGGAAGGACCGGAACATGTTCCGGAAGCACCGGAACATGTTCCGGAAGCGCCGGATTATGTTCCGGAGGCGCCGGAACATGTTCCGGAAGCACCGGAACATGTTCCGGAAGCGCTGGAACATGTTCCGGAAGGACCGGAACATGTTCCGGAAGCGCCGGATCATGTTCTGGAAGCGCCGGAACATGTTACGGAAGCGCCGGAACATGTTCCGGAAGCACCGGAACATGTTCCGGAAGCGCCGGAACATGTTCCGGAAGCGCCGGAACATGTTCCGGAAGCGCCGGAACATGTTCCAGAAGCACCGGAACATGTCCCGGAAGGACCGGAACATGTTCCGGAAGGACCGGAACATGTTCCGGAAGCGCCGGAACATGTTCCGGAAGCGCCGGAACATGTTCCGGAAGCACCGGAACATGTTCCGGAAGCGCCGGAACATGTTCCGGAAGGACCGGAACATGTTCCGGAAGCGCCGGATCATGTTCCGGAAGCGCCGGATCATGTTCCGGAAGCACCCGAACATGTTCCGGAAGCGCCGGAACATGTTCCGGAATCGCCGGAACATGTTCCGGAAGGACCGGAACATGTTCCGGAAGCACTCGAACATGTTCCGGAAGGACCGGAACATGTTCCGGAAGGACCGGAACATGTTCCAGAATCACCGGAACATGTTCCGGAAGCACCGGAACATGTTCCGGAAGCACCAGAACATGTTCCGGAAGCGCCGGAACATGTTCCGGAAGCACCGGAACATGTTCCGGAAGCGCCGGATCATGTTCCGGAGGCGCCGGAACATGTTCCGGAAGCACCGGAACATGTTCCGGAAGCACCGGAACATGTTTCGGAAGGACCGGAACATGTTCCGGAAGGGCCGGAACGGAAGCGCCGGAACATGTTCCGGAAGCGCCGGAACCTGTTCCGGAAGCACCGGAACCTGTTCCGGAAGCACCGGAACATGTTCCGGAAGCACCGGAACGTGTTCCGGAAGCGCCGGAACATGTTCCGGAAGCGCCTGAACATGTTCCGGAAGCGCCGGAACATGTTCCGGAAGCACCGGAACATGTTCCGGAAGCACCGGAACATGTTCCGGAAGCGCCGGAACGTGTTCCGGAAGGACCGAAACGTGTTCCGGAAGGACCGGAACATGTTCCGGAAGCACCGGAACATGTTCTGGAAGCGCCGGAACATGTTCCGGAAGGACCGGAACATGTTCCGGAAGCACTCGAACATGTTCCGGAAGGACCGGAACATGTTCCGGAAAGAACCGGAACATGTTCCGGAATCGCTGGAACATGTTCCGGAAGCACCAGAACATGTTCCGGAAGCACCGTAACATGTTCCGGAAGCGCCGGAACATGTTCCGGAAGGACCGGAACATGTTCCGGAAGCGCCGGATCATGTTCCGGAAGCGCCGGAACATGTTCCGGAAGCGCCGGAACATGTTCGGGAAGCACCGGAACATGTTCCGGAAGGACCGGAACATGTTCCGGAAGGGCCGGAACATGTTCCGGAAGCGCCGGAACATGTTCCGGAAGCGCCGGAACATGTTCCGGAAGCGCCGGAACATGTTCCGGAAGGACCGGAACATGTTCCGGAATCGCTGGAACATGTTCCGGAAGCGCCGGAACATGTTCCGGAAGCACCGGAACATGTTCCGGAAGCACCGGAACATGTTCCGGAAGCGCCGGAACATGTTCCGGAAGCGCCGGAACCTGTTCCGGAAGCACCGGAACATGTTCCTGAAGCACCGGAACATGTTCCGGAAGCACCGGAACATGTTCCGGAAGCGCCGGAACATGTTCCGGAAGCGCCGGAACATGTTCTGGAAGGACCGGAACATGTTCCGAAAGCACCGGAACATGTTCCGGAAGCACCGGAACATGTTCCGGAAGGACCGGAACATGTTCCGGAAGGAACGGAACATCTTCCGGAAGCGCCGGAACATGTTCCGGAAGCGCCGGAACATGTTCCGGAAGCGCCGGAACGTGTTCCGGAAGCGCCGGAACGTGTTCCGGAAGCACCGGAACATGTTCCGGAAGCGCCGGAACATGTTCCGGAAGCACCGGAACATGTTCCGGAAGCACCGGAACATGTTCCGGAAGCGCCGGAACATGTTCCGGAAGCGCCGGAACATGTTCCGGAAGGACCGGAACATGTTCCGGAAGCACCGGAACATGTTCCGGAAGCGCCGGAACATGTTCCGGAAGCGCCGGAACGGAAGCGCCGGAACATGTTCCGGAAGCACCGGAACATGTTCCGGAAGCACCGGAACATGTTCCGGAAGCGCCGGAACATGTTCCGGAAGAACCGGAACATGTTCCGGAAGCGCCGGAACATGTTCCGGAATCACCGGAACATGTTCCGGAAAGACCGGAACATGTTCCGGAAGCACCCGAACATGTTCCGGCCAGACCGGAACATGTTACGGAAGGACCGGAACGTGTTCCGGAAGCACCGGAACATGTTCCGGAAGCACCGGAACATGTTCCGGAAGCGCCGGAACATGTTCCGGACGGACCGGAACATGTTCCGGAAGCGCCGGAACATGTTCCGGAAGGACCGGAACATGTTCCGGAAGCGCCGGAACATGTTCCGGAAGCACCGGAACATGTTCCGGAAGCACCGGAACATGTTCCGGAAGCACCGGAACATGTTTCGGAAGCACCGGAACATGTTCGGGAAGCGCCGGAACATGTTCCGGAAGGACCGGAACATGTTCCGGAAGGACCGGAACATGTTCCGGAAGCGCCGGAACATGTTCCGGAAGCGCCGGAACATGTTCCGGAAGGACCGGAACATGTTCCGGAAGCACCGGAACATGTTCCGGAAGCACCAGAACATGTTCCGGAAGCGCCGGAACATGTTCCGGAATCGCTGGAACATGTTCCGGAAGCACCGGAACATGTTCCGGAATCACCGGAACATGTTCCGGAAGGACCGGAACATGTTCCGGAAGCACCCGAACATGTTCCGGCCAGACCGGAACATGTTACGGAAGGACCGGAACATGTTCCGGAAGCACCGGAACATGTTCCGGAAGCGCCGGAACATGTTCCGGAAGCGCGGGAGCATGTTCCGGAAGCGCTGGAACATGTTCCGGAAGGACCGGAACATGTTCCGGAAGCGCCGGAACATGTTCCGGAAGCACCGGAACATGTTCCGGAAGCGCCAGAACATGTTCCGGAAGGACCGGAACATGTTCCGGAAGGACCGGAACATGTTCCGGAAGCACCCGAACATGTTCCGGAAGCGCCAGAACATGTTCCGGAAGCACCGGAACATGTTCCGGAAGCACCAGAACATGTTCCGGAAGCACCGGAACATGTTCCGGAAGCACCGGAACATGTTCCGGAAGCGCCGGAAAATGTTCCGGACACGCGGGAACATGTTCCGGAAGCGCTGGAACATGTTCCGGAAGGACCGGAACATGTTCCGGAAGCGCCGGAACATGTTCCGGAAGCACCGGAACATGTTCCGGAAGCGCCGGAACATGTTCCGGAAGGACCGGAACATGTTCCGGAAGCACCCGAACATGTTCCTGAAGCGCCGGAACATGTTCCGGAAGCACCGGAACATGTTCCGGAAGCACCGGAACATGTTCCGGAAGCGCCGGAACATGTTCCGGAAGAGCCGGAACATGTTCCAGAAGCGCCGGAACATGTTCCGGAAGCGCCGGAACATGTTCGGGAAGCACCGGAACATGTTCCGGAAGGACCGGAACATGTTCCGGAAGCGCCGGAACATGTTCCGGAAGCACCGGAACATGTTCCGGAAGCGCCGGAACATGTTCCGGAAGCACCGGAACATGTTCCGGAAGCGCCGGAACGGAAGCGCCGGAACATGTTCCAGAAGCGCCGGAACATGTTCCGGAAGCGCCGGAACATGTTCCAGAAGCGCTGGAACATGTTCCGGAAGGACCGGAACATGTTCCGGAAGCGCCGGAGCATGTTCCGGAAGCACCGGAACATGTTCCGGAAGCGCCGGAACATGTTCCGGAAGGACCGGAACATGTTCCGGAAGCGCCGGAACATGTTCCGGAAGGACCGGAACATGTTCCGGAAGCACCCGAACATGTTCCGGAAGCGCCGGAACATGTTCCGGAAGCACCGGAACATGTTCCGGAAGCACCGGAACATGTTCCGGAAGCACCGGAACATGTTCCGGAAGCGCCGGAACATGTTCCGGAAACGCGGGAACATGTTCCGGAAGCGCTGGAACATGTTCCGGAAGGACCGGAACATGTTCCGGAAGCGCCGGAACATGTTCCGGAAGCACCGGAACATGTTCCGGAAGCGCCGGAACATGTTCCGGAAGGACCGGAACATGTTCCGGAAGCACCCGAACATGTTCCGGAAGCGCCGGAACATGTTCCGGAAGCACCGGAACATGTTCCGGAAGCACCGGAACATGTTCCGGAAGCGCCGGAACATGTTCCGGAAGGACCGGAACATGTTCCGGAGGCACCGGAACATGTTCCGGAAGCGCCGGAACATGTTCCGGAATCGCCAGAACATGTTCCGGAAGCGCCGGAACATGTTCCAGAAGCGCCGGAACATGTCCCGGAATCACGGGAACATGTTCCGGAAGGACCGGAACATGTTCCGGAAGCACCCGAACATGTTCCGGCCAGACCGGAACATGTTACGGAAGGACCGGAACATGTTCCGGAAGGACCGGAACATGTTCCGGAAGGACCGGAACATGTTCCCGAAGCGCCGGAACATGTTCCGGAAGCACCGGAACATGTTCCGGAAGCACCGGAACATGTTCCGGAAGCGCCGGAACATGTTCCGGAAGAGCCGGAACATGTTCCGGAAGCGCCGGAACATGTTCCTGAAGGACCGGAACATGTTCCGGAGGCACCGGAACATGTTCCGGAAGCGCCGGAACATGTTCCGGAATCGCCGGAACATGTACCGGAAGCGCCGGAACATGTTCCAGAAGCACCGGAACATGTTCCGGAAGCACCGGAACATGTCCCGGAAGCGCCGGAACGTGTTCCGGAAGGACCGGAACGTGTTCCGGAGGGACCGGAACATGTTCCGGAAGCACCGGAACATGTTCCGGAAGGACCGGAACATGTTCCGGAAGCGCCGGAACATGTTCCGGAAGGACCGGAACATGTTCCGGAAGCACTCGAACATGTTCCGGAAGGACCGGAACATGTTCCGGAAGCGCCGGGACATGTTCCGGAATCGCTGGAACATGTTCCGGAAGCACCGGAACATGTTCCGGAAGCACCGGAACATGTTCCGGAAGCGCCGGAACATGTTCCGGAAGGACCAGAACATGTTCCGGAAGTGCCGGAACATGTTCCGGAAGGACCGGAACATGTTCCGGAAGCGCCGGATCATGTTCCAGAAGCGCCTGAACATGTTCCGGAAGCGCCGGAACATGTTCCGGAAGCGCCGGAACATGTTCGGGAAGCACCGGAACATGTTCCGGAAGGACCGGAACATGTTCCGGAAGGGCCGGAACATGTTCCGGAAGGGCCGGAACATGTTCCGGAAGCGCCGGAACATGTTCCGGAAGCGCCGGAACATTTTACGGAAGGACCGGAACATGTTCCGGAATAGCTGGAAAATTTTCAGGAAGCACCGGAACATGTTCCGGAAGCACCGGAACATGTTCCGGAAGCGCCGGAACATGTTCCGGAAGCGCCGGAACATGTTCCGGAAGCACCGGAACATGTTCCGGAAGCACCGGAACATGTTCCGGAAGTGCTGGAACATGTTCCGGAAGGACCGGAACATGTTCCGGAAGGACCGGAACATGTTCCGGAAGCGCCGGAACATGTTCCGGAAGGAGCGGAACATGTTTCCGGGAGCACTCGAACATGTTCCGGAAGGACCGGAACATGTTCCGGAAGGACCGGAACATGTTCCGGAATCGCCGGAACATGTTCCGGAAGCACCGGAACATGTTCCGGAAGCGCCGGAACATGTTCCGGAAGGACCGGAACATGTTCCGGAAGGACCAGAACATGTTCCGGAAGCGCCGGAACATGTTCCGGAAGCGCCGGAACATGTTCGGGAAGCACCGGAACATGTTCCGGAAGCGCCGGAACATGTTCCGGAAGCGCCGGAACATGTTCCGGAAGCGCCGGAACATGTTCCGGAAGCGCCGGAACATGTTCCGGAAGGACCGGAACATGTTCCGGAATCGCTGGAACATGTTCCGGAAGCACCGGAACATGTTCTGGAAGCACCGGAACATGTTCCGGAAGCGCCGGAACATGTTCCGGAAGGACCGGAACATGATCCGGAAGCGCCGGAACATGTTCCGGAAGGACCGGAACATGTTCCGGAAGCGCCGGAACATGTTCGGGAAGCACCGGAACATGTTCCGGAAGCACCGGAACATGTTCCGGAAGGGCCGGAACATGTTCCGGAAGGGCCGGAACATGTTCCGGAAGCACCGGAACATGTTCCGGAAGCACTCGAACATGTTCCGGAAGGACCGGAACATGTTCCGGAAGCGCCGGAACATGTTCCGGAATCGCTGGAACATGTTCCGGAAGCACCGGAACATGTTCCGGAAGCACCGGAACATGTTCCGGAAGGACCGGAACATGTTCCGGAAGCACTCGAACATGTTCCGGAAGGACCGGAACATGTTCCGGAAGGACCGGAACATGTTCCGGAAGCGCCGGAACATGTTCCGGAAGCACCGGAACATGTTCCGGAAGCGCCGGAACATGTTCCAGAAGGACCGGAACATGTTCCGGAAGCGCCGGAACATGTTCCGGAAGCACCGGAACATGTTCCGGAAGCGCCGGAACATGTTCCGGAAGGACCGGAACATGTTCCGGAAGCGCCGGATCATGTTCCAGAAGCGCCTGAACATGTTCCGGAAGCGCCGGAACATGTTCCGGAAGCGCCGGAACATGTTCGGGAAGCACCGGAACATGTTCCGGAAGGACCGGAACATGTTCCGGAAGGGCCGGAACATGTTCCGGAAGGGCCGGAACATGTTCCGGAAGCGCCGGAACATGTTCCGGAAGCGCCGGAACATGTTCCGGAAGGACCGGAACATGTTCCGGAATAGCTGGAACATGATCCGGAAGCACCGGAAGATGTTCCGGAAGCACCGGAACATGTTCCGGAAGCACCGGAACATGTTCCGGAAGCGCCGGAACATGTTCCGGAAGCGCCGGAACATGTTCCAGAAGCACCGGAACATGTTCCGGAAGCACCGGAACATGTTCCGGAAGCGCTGGAACATGTTCCGGAAGGACCGGAACATGTTCCGGAAGGACCGGAACATGTTCCGGAAGCGCCGGAACATGTTCCGGAAGGACCGGAACATGTTTCCGGGAGCACTCGAACATGTTCCGGAAGGACCGGAACATGTTCCGGAAGGACCGGAACATGTTCCGGAATCGCCGGAACATGTTCCGGAAGCACCGGAACATGTTCCGGAAGCGCCGGAACATGCTCCGGAAGGACCGGAACATGTTCCGGAAGGACCGGAACATGTTCCGGAAGGACCAGAACATGTTCCGGAAGCGCCGGATCATGTTCCGAAAGCGCCGGAACATGTTCCGGAAGCGCCGGAACATGTTCCGGAAGGACCGGAACATGTTCCGGAAGGACCGGAACATGTTCCGGAAGGACCAGAACATGTTCCGGAAGCGCCGGATCATGTTCCGAAAGCGCCGGAACATGTTCCGGAAGCGCCGGAACATGTTCCGGAAGCGCCGGAACATGTTCGGGAAGCACTGGAACATGTTCCGGAAGCACCGGAACATGTTCCGGAAGCGCCGGAACATGTTCCGGAAGCGCCGGAACATGTTCCAGAAGCGCCGGAACATGTTCCGGAAGCGCCAGTACATGTTCCGGAAGGACCGGAACATGTTCCGGAATCGCTGGAACATGTTCCGGAAGGACCGGAACATGTTCCGGAAGGACCGGAACATGTTCCAGAAGCGCCGGAACATGTTCCGGAAGGACCGGAACATGTTCCGGAAGCGCCGGATCATGTTCCAAAAGCGCCGGAACATGTTCCGGAAGCGCCGGAACATGTTCCGGAAGCGCCGGAACATGTTCGGGAAGCACCGGAACATGTTCCTGAAGCACCGGAACATGTTCCGGAAGGGCCGGAACATGTTCCGGAAGGGCCGGAACATGTTCCGGAAGCACCGGAACATGTTCTGGAAGCACTCGAACATGTTCCGGAAGGACCGGAACATGTTCCGGAAGCGCCGGAACATGTTCCGGAAGGACCGGAACATGTTCCGGAAGCACTCGAACATGTTCCGGAAGCGCCGGAACATGTTCCAGAAGGACCGGAACATGTTCCGGAAGCGCCGGATCATGTTCCGAAAGCGCCGGAACATGTTCCGGAAGCGCCGGAACATGTTCCGGAAGCGCCGGAACATGTTCGGGAAGCACCGGAACATGTTCAGGAAGCACCGGAACATGTTCCGGAAGGGCCGGAACATGTTCCGGAAGCGCCGGAACATGTTCCGGAAGCACCGGAACATGTTCCGGAAGGACCGGAACATGTTCCAGAAGCGCCGGAACATGTTCCGGAAGGACCGGAACATGTTCCGGAAGCGCCGGATCATGTTCCAAAAGCGCCGGAACATGTTCCGGAAGCGCCGGAACATGTTCCGGAAGCGCCGGAACATGTTCGGGAAGCACCGGAACATGTTCCGGAAGCACCGGAACATGTTCCGGAAGGGCCGGAACATGTTCCGGAAGGGCCGGAACATGTTCCGGAAGCACCGGAACATGTTCCGGAAGCACTCGAACATGTTCCGGAAGGACCGGAACATGTTCCGGAAGCGCCGGAACATGTTCCGGAAGGACCGGAACATGTTCCGGAAGCACTCGAACATGTTCCGGAAGCGCCGGAACATGTTCCAGAAGGACCGGAACATGTTCCGGAAGCGCCGGATCATGTTCCGAAAGCGCCGGAACATGTTCCGGAAGCGCCGGAACATGTTCCGGAAGCGCCGGAACATGTTCGGGAAGCACCGGAACATGTTCAGGAAGCACCGGAACCTGTTCCGGAAGCACCGGAACATGTTCCTGAAGCACCGGAACATGTTCCGGAAGCACCGGAACATGTTCCGGAAGCGCCGGAACATGTTCCGGAAGGACCGGAACATGTTCCGGAAGCGCCGGAACATGTTCCGGAAGGACCGGAACATGTTCCGGAAGCGCCGGATCATGTTCCGAAAGCGCCGGAACATGTTCCGGAAGCGCCGGAACATGTTCCGGAAGCGCCGGAACATGTTCGGGAAGCACCGGAACATGTTCCGGAAGCGCCGGAACATGTTCCGGAAGCACCGGAACATGTTCCGGAAGCACCGGAACATGTTCCGGAAGCACCGGAACATGTTCCGGAAGGGCCGGAACATGTTCCGGAAGCGCCGGAACATGTTCCGGGAGGACCGGAACATGTTCCGAAAGCACCGGAACATGTTCCGGAAGCGCCGGAACATGTTCCGGAAGCACCGGAACATGTTCCGCAAGCACCGGAACATGTTCCGGAAGCACCAGAACATGTTCCGGAAGCGCCGGAACATGTTCCGGAAGCGCCGGAACATGTTCCGGAAGCGCCGGAACATGTTCCGGAAGCGCCGGAACATGTTCCGGAAGCGCCGGAACATGTTCCGGAAGCACGGGAACATGTTCCGGAAGCGCCGGAACATGTTCCGGAAGCACCGGAACATGTTCCGGAAGGACCGGAACATGTTCCGGAAGGACCGGAACATGTTCCGGAAGCGCCGGAACATGTTCCGGAAGCGCCGGAACATGTTCCGGAAGCGCCGGAACATGTTCCGGAAGCACCGGAACATGTTCCGGAAGCGCCGGAACATGTTCCGGAAGCGCCGGAACATGTTCCGGAAGGACCGGAACATGTTCCGGAAGCACCGGAACATGTTCCGGAAGCACCGGAACATGTTCCGGAAGCGCCGGAACATGTTCCGGAAGCGCCGGAACATGTTCCGGAAGCGCCGGAACATGTTCGGGAAGCACCGGAACATGTTCAGGAAGCACCGGAACATGTTCCGGAAGGGCCGGAACATGTTCCGGAAGCGCCGGAACATGTTCCGGAAGCGCCGGAACATGTTCCGGAAGGACCGGAACAAGAAAGATGTCCTTGAATTATGCCCTAGGTCTTTTGATGTATTCCTGCAAGTTGGTTTTGTAGTGGAAAACCCCAAACCAAAGCAGCAAGTAGAGCAAGGACTGAATATGGATCGAATCAATGAAATCAATGATTGGTTTTGGAATCCAGTGTAACACAGAAGGGCTGCATATAGACAAAGCAGGTATATGAACATAGATTCAATCACAAATGAATAATGCAAAAGGTTTTAAAAGTAAATTGGTCAGACTCTAGCCTCAGTGGTTGCAATAGGCACTTCATGTGCACTCTTTTGGGTGAAATGGTGCTGGTTAGGACTGAGGGGCATACATGTCAGGACCACACAGAAAATGACTTGGCCAAGCAACTGAATTCAGAAACAGTTACAAAGTAGGACCACAATAAGTGGTAGATTCAATTGAGTATAGGGGTCTTGGGGTGGGAGACCACTTAGGCTTAACCTCCAAGGCCCACAAGCAAGGAATGCCTGATTTATTTTGGTATGACCTCCATGAAGGAAGGTACCTCCGCTCAGTTGAGTGGTAGGGGTGAACTTCATGGGGGGGGCTAGGGTCTCAACCCTAGTTACCTTGAGAAAGTGTACTTTAGGCCACAAAAGAGAGATAAAAACACTTAAGTTTGTCTCAGCATCAACAAAGGGTTTTAAGGGGGGCTTAGCCTGGATCAAGCCCTCCAAGAAAGACATGGCAGTGACTTTTTCTTACTCCCCCCTGGAGTACTAGTTGATCAAGCTAGTAGGACCAAGGAAAAAGGCTCAAATATTCCCAAAATTACCTCAAAAAATGCATTAAACTTACAGAAAACATTCTTATCACTTCATAGAAGCCTATCACACTGTATGGACCCTTGAAAAACAGTGTAATGTACCGTGAATGATGTCCCTTCGAAGGGGCATTCCTCAAAAGTCGCTGGCGTGCGGCGAAAACGTTTGGAAAAAGTGTGGGGGCAGTGGGAATTGAACCCAGGACTCCCCGTCTAGAGCACATGTGTCTGTCCACTAGGGTACAGCCGAACGCTCTAATGCGGACGGTTATCGTCGTATAAACAGCGCTTCAGTAAACGTCCTGACCAAGGGCCAGGGCGGAGCAATACTCCCAATGGAGGACACAAACCCCCAGGAGCTGAAAAAAATAGAAAATGGAACCAGCAGGGAGTGATTCCTGCGGTTGTGCGGAAGGGGCTGCGATTTAGCAAGTGAAATCGTTGAAAATCGACGAAACCACGCGGGAAATCGTCATTTTTACACATAACTTAAAGTCGCAGACAAGCGCAAACGAAGCGGACGCCAAGAAAAGGGTTGCGCAAGCGAAAACGGCATTTGGAGAAAAGTTTATAGTGTTTTCAGCACTGTGTTTTTGCTTCTCCTGCTGCTTGTTGTTGCTGTAGGGTGTCCTGCTGCTGGTTTTGGATGATGAAAAGCTTTTGTTTGTTGAAATACAGTAAAGCCAACTCAATCCAGGATAGCCCAAGCCAATAGTATGCAAGGAGAAGGTAATTCAGGATCAAAGCATGAAGGGCTGCAGTGTAAACAGTGAAAGATGATTAGATATTCACAGAAACTGCAACTCAGGATACAAATGAATGCATATTCACAGAGATAGCTGAAATGTTTTGGGAAAAGAGTTAGAAAACTGCCACAGGATCACTCTCTCTCCATAGTGCCATCTTAGGAGATGTGCACTCTTTGTTTTGGCTCCCATATGTGCTGAGGTGGCATGGTATGTGGCGATGAGGTCACTGCCATGTCACATGGGATCTTCCTACTTAGTTGGGATCTTCCTACTTAGTTAGGCTGACCAGGAATTGAACCCAGGACCTCTCAAAAAGAGGTGCCTAACCCCCTATGGTGCATACCACTAGGGCAGATAAGTATTCATGGAAAAACATAGATAAATTCATAGGCTCTACCTTAGGTATGTCAGTGCTCAGTCAACTCAGGAAAAGATGTTTTACTTCTGATTGAAAGGGGATTAAGGGGTCCACTCCATATCCTGATTGGGTGTTTGGTTCCATAGGTCAAAATGTGTTCTCACCACTTTTGGCTGGACCAATACTAAGATAAAAATGCATGGATGCTCAGTGCATCTCTAATACAACTAGAGTATGTCCCAAAGCAATGGAAAAGCACTTTTTCTTACTTTTGGAAAAGAAGGTATGAGCCGTAGTATTAAAGTTTTAAAGAAAAATTTTGCACAGTTGCATCAAAATTTTTATGAACTTCAGAGTAAAGTATTCACAATCAGCCCGCACCACAGAGCAGTTCAACAACCCGTCTCTCAGGTATGTCTGTGTCACTTCACACTCACGCATTGCGTTCGTGTTGGTTGCTCCGTCAAAACGTTAGGGTTGTTAACGCTGTGCTCGTTGGGGGGTCGGGTGTTCATCTCGCGTGCTCTGCACAGGTGAAAGCAGGGAGAAGGGAGGGTTAGCATACGCTAGGCCCATTGCTTTCCAGAAGAAACGGAAAGCATTGTTCGTTTGTTTCGAGCAGTACAACTGCATGATGTGCTGTTGTTGGCTCGCAAACAATTCCACCTGGATCTCATCCAGGTTTACCTGAAGGGCCGCCAGTCCATTTTCGAGAACATGACGGGCCAGTTGGTAATTTTCAGTACGATAGTTCGTCTTGGCTGCGTAGCGCAGCCCAGACTCTTTTCGTCCTGACAGCTCCAAAGGAACGGAGAATAGCCCACTGCCAAAGTCGCAGTGCAAAGAGTAAGGACGCTGTAGGGACAGCATTTTAACCTGGGGGTTTCTTCTTAGAAAGTCAGTGCCAATGACAATGTCAAAGGCGTCCGTGTCCAACACTCTGCAGTGTTGAGTCACGGTTTCGTCGCCCAGACAGATGGTCACATCGACACCCCCCAAGGAATGGATGGTACGACCATCCCCTACTCTTATGGCCACGGTCTTAGTCTTCCTGAAAGTTTTAAGCAGGCGCCGGGCCACTATGGAAAGTGTTGCACCGGTATCAAGCACTGCTCGAAAAACCTGATCCCCGATTTTCACGAGGATCCAGAAAACCAAGTCCTCCTCTTCGGAGCCGCCCCCTTATTCCTCATCAGGGAATTTCACATCCACTCCTGCAGCCATGAGGGACTTGGCCATCCAGGCCAAGCGCCTCTTCTTAGAATTATTCCCCTCAGGGGTAGCGTTATCCCCTTGGGGTCGCTTCTGGGGGACACCTGCGGCAGGAGCGGGTGTGGCAGCAGGAGTAGGCGTAGCAACAGGCGCTGATGAGCGCCTCTGGGGGTTAGGGGGTCCAGTCTTACCACCCCCCTTGCCACCTCCTTTACCTTTATCCCCACTCGGGGGATTCCTGGCGGGCGTTGGGTTCTTCTGGCGCTCCGCCTCCTGACGCTTGAGTTTGTCACTCTCGCGTTTCTTGATGTGGCATTCGTCCTCATAATGACGACGCTTGCCACAGTAACCACAGGTGATGGTACACCTGAAGTGGTCCTGATGGGTCACAGTTTTCCCATCTTTAGTATGCTGCTGACGTTTCATCTGCAGCATACAGCCACTGCGAAGATCGCAGTCAGAGGCATGACAAGGTCCCCCCTTGTCATTGACAGGTCGGCAGTAAAACAGGGGGGGGGTGCCTGCATCAGTTGGTACCTCGTTCATGGCACGTAGGTTGCCCCTCCCTTTACCGCCTCCCTGGTTGGTGTTAGTGGGATTTTTATGCCCCTTCCCTTCGCCACGTTCAGGGGTAGGGGTACCACCTCGTCCCAAATGTTTCTTGAGGAACTTCTCCATGTGGGAGTCGTTCTCTCTCTCAAGAGCTAGCTCAATCAAGAGATCCACCAGTGTATCATACGAGTAGGTCCTGCTCTTCCTCTCAGAGGTTGAGCGGCAATCATCCCACGTACGCTGGGGGATCTTACTCATGAGCCACAGGTGGGGCTCAGTGGCTCCGTAGGAGCCCACATTCATCCTCGAAAATAAGTACTCCATGTCGCACACATACTCAGAAATTCGCGCAGCGGATGGAAACTCCGGGAGCATAGGTAGCTCCTCGATTTGTGTGCGTACGCTGAGGTCAGTCTCATAGACTGGGAATGTTTTCTCTAACCTCAGGAGTACCTCCGCCCAAGTAGAACAGGTTTTCACAATCTGTTTGACCTGTTTTTGCAAAAATTTCTTTTTGCATGAGCGTTTTAGCAGTGAACATTTGGTGGCCACATCCACATGGGATTGGCCAGTCAACAAAAGGAACTCCGCAAATTCTTCTGCCCATTCAGGCAGGTTTTTAGGGTCGAACTCCGGCAGTTCCAGCTGGATGTTCGCCTGGGCAATCGGTCTGCCCATCTTCCCACCCCCCGGAGTTAGGCCTGAAGGCGACACGCCGGCAAGTGGGGCCAGGGCTGACAGCCCTCTTCTCTCACTCTCTGTGACAGGCACGTCCTGTAGGTCCGCCATAGGCACAGTCCTGGCACGGGGGTGAAAGGGGCTGGGGCAGGTAACCTTAGGCAACAGCCTTGAGACCCTCGATCTCTTGAGATCTTCGGCCAGGGTACTAAGCCCTGGAGAGAGAGAGAGGAACTCAGGCTTGGGTAAGGGTTCTGCAATACCCAGTTTAGCCTTAATGGCCTCTGATAAGGCCGTCACATCTGGATCTTCTGATCCAGACAGGAATTTGGCCAGTAGCTCGGCCGTTTGATCCAGGGCACCGTAGGTTGGCCTTGGATGATGTTCTTCGACTCGAGTTGGGCCTACTTCGGGAGCCCTTGGGGTTGGGTACTCAGGCCGTAGTCGTCTTGGCAGGGATGCAGTAGACGGAGGGCCTGAGTGTGAGTAGGACCCTAGATCCGTACGTGGTCTGGACCCATGTACAGCCAGTGGTTCCTCTCCATCTTCCCCACGGATGGATTTGTAGTACTCATCGTGCATGATGTACTCATCCATCTTCATCTTCAGCTTCTCATATTCCTCAGGTCCTTCAATGGCAGTTGAGGATGAAGCTGGGCAATTGGATCGTGATACTGAAGCAGCCACACGTCTGTGGAGGTGACTGAAGCTGTCTCCACCGTGTGCTGCTAAGGCCTCGGTGGTAAGGCCTTTATTCTTCTCCGCCCTTCTGCGTTCTGGATCTCCTTGGGACCCAGATGCGCCACTGAGGTGATGTGGTGCTCGGTGTGGTGGTTCACTCATTGGGTGGACCACACTGCCCATTTGTACTTGGACAGTTCGGATAGGCCAGGTCCTTACACTTGGTGTGGACATTATGGACTTGTTGTTGAGCTTTTGTTCTGCACTTCTCAGGGTCGGTTCAAAAGGTCTCAAGGGACTGTCTCTGACACCGGAAAGATGTCCTTGAATTATGCCCTAGGTCTTTTGATGTATTCCTGCAAGTTGGTTTTGTAGTGGAAAACCCCAAACCAAAGCAGCAAGTAGAGCAAGGACTGAATATGGATCGAATCAATGAAATCAATGATTGGTTTTGGAATCCAGTGTAACACAGAAGGGCTGCATATAGACAAAGCAGGTATATGAACATAGATTCAATCACAAATGAATAATGCAAAAGGTTTTAAAAGTAAATTGGTCAGACTCTAGCCTCTGTGGTTGCAATAGGCACTTCATGTGCACTCTTTTGGGTGAAATGGTGCTGGTTAGGACTGAGGGGCATAGATGTCAGGACCACACAGAAAATGACTTGGCCAAGCAACTGAATTCAGAAACAGTTACAAAGTAGGACCACAATAAGTGGTAGATTCAATTGAGTATAGGGGTCTTGGGGTGGGAGACCACTTAGGCTTAACCTCCAAGGCCCACAAGCAAGGAATGCCTGATTTATTTTGGTATGACCTCCATGAAGGAAGGTACCTCCGCTCAGTTGAGTGGTAGGGGTGAACTTCATGGGGGGGGCTAGGGTCTCAACCCTAGTTACCTTGAGAAAGTGTACTTTAGGCCACAAAAGAGAGATAAAAACACTTAAGTTTGTCTCAGCATCAAAAAAGGGTTTTAAGGGGGGCTTAGCCTGGATCAAGCCCTCCAAGAAAGACATGGCAGTGACTTTTTCTTACTGAACATGTTCCGGAATCGCTGGAACATGTTCCGGAAGCACCGGAACATGTTCCGGAAGCACCGGAACATGTTCCGGAAGCGCCGGAACATGTTCCGGAAGGACCGGAACATGTTCCGGAAGCGCCGGAACATGTTCCGGAAGGACCGGAACATGTTCCGGAAGCGCCGGATCATGTTCTGAAAGCGCCGGAACATGTTCCGGAAGCGCCGGAACATGTTCCGGAAGCGCCGGAACATGTTCCGGAAGCGCCGGAACATGTTCCGGAAGCACCGGAACATGTTCCGGAAGCACCGGAACATGTTCCGGAAGCACCGGAACATGTTCCGGAAGGGCCGGAACATGTTCCGGAAGCGCCGGAACATGTTCTGGAAGGACCGGAACATGTTCCGAAAGCACCGGAACATGTTCCGGAAGCGCCGGAACATGTTCCGGAAGCACCGGAACATGTTCCGGAAGCGCCGGAACATGTTCCGGAAGCGCCGGAACATGTTCCGGAAGCACCAGAACATGTTCCGCAAGCACCGGAACATGTTCCGGAAGCACCGGAACATGTTCCGGAAGCGCCGGAACATGTTCCGGAAGCGCCGGAACATGTTCCGGAAGCACCGGAACATGTTCCGGAAGCGCCGGAACATGTTCCGGAAGCGCCGGAACATGTTCCGGAAGCACGGGAACATGTTCCGGAAGCGCCGGAACATGTTCCGGAAGCACCGGAACATGTTCCGGAAGGACCGGAACATGTTCCGGAAGGACCGGAACATGTTCCGGAAGCGCCGGAACATGTTCCGGAAGCGCCGGAACGGAAGCGCCGGAACATGTTCCGGAAGCGCCGGAACATGTTCCGGAAGCGCCGGAACATGTTCCGGAAGCACCGGAACATGTTCCGGAAGCGCCGGAACATGTTCCGGAAGCGCCGGAACATGTTCCGGAAGGACCGGAACATGTTCCGGAAGCACCGGAACATGTTCCGGAAGCACCGGAACATGTTCCGGAAGCGCCGGAACATGTTCCGGAAGCGCCGGAACATGTTCCGGAAGCACCGGAACATGTTCCGGAAGCACGGGAACATGTTCCGGAAGCGCCGGAACATGTTCCGGAAGCGCCGGAACATGTTCCGGAAGCACCGGAACATGTTCCGGAAGCACCGGAACATGTTCCGGAAGGACCGGAACATGTTCCGGAAGCGCCGGAACATGTTCCGGAAGCGCCGGAACATGTTCCGGAAGCGCCGGAACGGAAGCGCCGGAACATGTTCCGGAAGCGCCGGAACATGTTCCGGAAGCACCGCAACATGTTCCGGAAGCACCGGAACATGTTCCGGAAGCGCCGGAACATGTTCCGGAAGCACCGGAACATGTTGCGGAAGCACCGGAACATGTTCCGGAAGCGCCGGAACATGTTCCGGAAGGACCAGAAAATTTTCCGATGCTTCCGGAACATGTTCCGAAAGCACCGGAACATGTTCCGGAAGGACCGGAACATGTTCCGGAAGGACCGGAAGATGTTCCGGAGGCACCGGAACATGTTCCGGAAGCGCCGGAACATGTTCCGGAATCGCCGGAACATGTTCCGGAAGGACCGGAACATGTTCTGGAAGCACCCGAACATGTTCCGGCCAGACCGGAACATGTTACGGAAGGACCGGAACATGTTCCGGAAGCACCGGAACATGTTCCGGAAGCGCCGGAACATGTTCCGGAAGCACCGGAACATGTTCCGGAAGCACCGGAACATGTTCCGGAAGCACCGGAACATGTTCCGGAAGCGCCCGAACATGTTCCGGAAGCACCGGAACATGTTCCGGAAGCGCCGGAACATGTTCCGGAAGCACCGGAACATGTTGCGGAAGCACCGGAACATGTTCCGGAAGCGCCGGAACATGTTCCGGAAGGACCGGAAAATGTTCCGATGCTTCCGGAACATGTTCCGTAAGCACCGGAACATGTTCCAGAAGGACCGGAACATGTTCCGGAAGGACCGGAAGATGTTCCGGAGGCACCGGAACATGTTCCGGAAGCGCCGGAACATGTTCCGGAATCGCCGGAACATGTTCCGGAAGGACCGGAACATGTTCCCGAAGCACCCGAACATGTTCCGGCCAGACCGGAACATGTTCCGGAAGGACCGGAACATGTTCCGGAAGCACCCGAACATGTTCCGGAAGGACCGGAACATGTTCCCGAAGGACCGGAACATGTTCCCGAAGGACCGGAACATGTTCCGGAAGCACCGGAACATGTTCCGGAAGCGCCGGAACATGTTCCGGAAGCACCGGAACATGTTCCGGAAGCACCGGAACATGTTCCGGAAGCGCCGGAACATGTTCCGGAAGCGCCGGAACATGTTCCGGAAGGACCGGAAAATGTTCCGGAGGCACCGGAACATGTTCCGGAAGCGCCAGAACATGTTCCGGAATCGCCGGAACATTTTCCGGAAGCGCCGGAACATGTTCGGGAAGCGCCGGAACATGTTCCGGAAGCGCCGGAACATGTTCCGGAAGCACCGGAACATGTTCCGGAAGCGCCGGAACATGTTCCGGAAGCGCCGGAACATGTTCCGGAAGCGCCGGAACATGTTCCGGAAGGACCGGAACATGTTCCGGAATGGCTGGAACATGTTCCGGAAGCACCGGAACATGTTCCGGAAGCGCCGGAACATGTTCCGGAAGGACCGGAACATGTTCCGGAAGCGCCGGAACATGTTCCGGAAGCGCCGGAACATGTTCCGGAAGCGCCGGAACGTGTTCCGGAAGCGCCGGAACATGTTCCGGAAGCACCGGAACATGTTCCCGAAGCGCCGGAACATGTTCCGGAAGCGCCGGAACATGTTCCGGAAGCACGGGAACATGTTCCGGAAGCACCGGAACATGTTCCGGAAGGACCGGAACATGTTCCGGAAGCGCCGGAACATGTTCCGGAAGCGCCGGAACGGAAGCGCCGGAACATGTTCCGGAAGCGCCGGAACATGTTCCGGAAGCGCCGGAACATGTTCCCGAAGCACGGGAACATGTTCCGGAAGCGCCGGAACATGTTCCGGAAGCGCCGGAACATGTTCCGGAAGCGCCGGATCATGTTCCGGAAGCACCGGAACATGTTCCGGAAGCACCGGAACATGTTCCGGAAGCGCCGGAACATGTTCGGGAAGCGCCGGAACATGTTCCGGAAGCACCGGAACATGTTCCGGAAGCGCCGGAACATGTTCCGGAAGCGCCGGAACATGTTCCGGAAGCGCCGGAACATGTTCCGGAAGGACCGGAACATGTTCCGGAATGGCTGGAACATGTTCCGGAAGCACCGGAACATGTTCCGGAAGCACCGGAACATGCTCCGGAAGCGCCGGAACGGAAGCGCCGGAACATGTTCCGGAAGCGCCGGAACATGTTCCGGAAGCACCGGAACATGTTCCGGAAGCGCCGGAACATGTTCCGGAAGCACCGGATCATGTTCCGGAAGCACCGGAACATGTTCCGGAAGCGCCGGAACATGTTCCGGAATCGCCGGAACATGTTCCGGAAGCGCCGGAACATGTTCCAGAAGCACCGGAACATGTTCCGGAAGCGCCGGAACATGTTCCGGAAGCGCCGGAACATGTTCCGGAATGGCTGGAACATGTTCCGGAAGCACCGGAACATGTTCCGGAAGCGCCGGAACATGTTCCGGAAGCGCCGGAACATGTTCCGGAAGCGCCGGAACATGTTCCGGATGGACCGGAACATGTTCCGGAATGGCTGGAACATGTTCCGGAAGGACCGGAACATGTTCCGGAAGCACCGGAACATGTTCCGGAAGCGCCGGAACATGTTCCGGAACCGCCGGAACGTGTTCCGGAAGCACCGGAACATGTTCCGGAAGCACCGGAACATATTCCGGAAGCGCAGGAACATGTTCCGGAAGCGCCGGCCATGTTCGGGAAGGACCGGAACATGTTCCGGAAGCACCGGAACATGTTCCGGAAGCGCCGGAACATGTTCCGGAAGCGCCGGAACATGTTCCGGAAGCACCGGATGTTCCCGAAGCGCCGGAACATGTTCCGGAAGCGCCCGAACATGTTCGGGAAGCACGAGAACATGTTCCGGAAGGGCCGGAACATGTTCCGGAAGCGCCGGAACGGAAGCGCCGGAACATGTTCCGGAAGCGCCGGAACATGTTCCGGAAGCGCCGGAACATGTTCCGGAAGCACCGGAACATGTTCCGGAAGCACCGGAACATGTTCCGGAAGCGCCGGAACATGTTCCGGAAGGACCGGAACATGTTCCGGAAGGACCGGAACATGTTCCGGAAGCGCCGGAACATGTTACGGAAGCACCGGAACATGTTCCGGAAGCGCCGGAACATGTTCCGGAAGCGCCGGAACATGTTCCGGAAGAGCCGGAACATGTTCCGGAAGGACCGGAACATGTTCCGGAGGCGCCGGAACATGTTCCGGAAGCGCCGGAACATGTTCCGGAAGCGCCGGAACATGTTCCGGAAGGACCGGAACATGTTCCGGAAGCGCCGGAACATGTTCCGGAAGCGCCGGAACATGTTCCGGAAGCGCCGGAACATGTTCCGGAAGCGCCGGAACGGAAGCGCCGGAACATGTTCCGGAAGCACCGGAACATGTTCCGGAAGCACCGGAACATGTTCCGGAAGCGCCGGAACATGTTCCGGAAGCGCCGGAACATGTTCCGGAAGGACCGGAACATGTTCCGGAAGCGCCGGAACATGTTCCGGAAGCGCTGGAACATGTTCCGGAAGCACCGGAACATGTTCCTGAAGCACCGGAACATGTTCCGGAAGCGCCGGAACATGTTCCGGAAGCGCCGGAACATGTTCCGGAAGCGCCGGAACATGTTCCGGAAGGACCGGAACATGTTCCGGAGGCGCCGGAACATGTTCCGGAAGCGCCGGAACATGTTCCGGAATCGCCGCAACATGTTCCGGAAGCGCCGGAACATGTTCCGGAAGCGCCGGAACATGTTCCGGAAGCGCCGGAACATGTTCCGGATGGACCGGAACATGTTCCGGAATGGCTGGAACATGTTCCGGAAGGACCGGAACATGTTCCGGAAGCGCCGGAACATGTTCCGGAAGCGCCGGAACGTGTTCCGGAAGCGCCGGAACGTGTTCCGGAAGCACCGGAACGTGTTCCGGAAGCGCCGGAACATGTTCCGGAAGCGCCGGAACATGTTCCGGAAGGACCGGAACATGTTCCGGAAGCACCGGAACATGTTCCGGAAGCGCCGGAACATGTTCCGGAAGCGCCGGAACATGTTCCGGAAGCACCGGATGTTCCCGAAGCGCCGGAACATGTTCCGGAAGCGCCGGAACATGTTCCGGAAGCACGGGAACATGTTCCGGAAGCGCCGGAACATGTTCCGGAAGCACCGGAACATGTTCCGGAAGCACCGGAACATGTTCCGGAAGCGCCGGAACATGTTCCGGAAGGACCGGAACATGTTCCGGAAGGACCGGAACATGTTCCGGAAGCGCCGGAACATGTTACGGAAGCACCGGAACATGTTCCGGAAGCGCCGGAACATGTTCCGGAAGCACGGGAACATGTTCCGGAAGCGCCGGAACATGTTCCGGAAGCGCCGGAAGATGTTCCGGAAGCACCGGAACATGTTCCGGAAGCACCGGAACCTGTTCCGGAAGCGCCGGAACATGTTCCGGAAGCGCCGGAACATGTTCCGGAAGCACCAGAACATGTTCCCGAAGCGCCGGCACATGTTCCGGAAGCGCCGCAACATGTTCCGGAAGCACCGGAACATGTTCCGGAAGCGCCGGATCATGTTCCGAAAGCGCCGGTACATGTTCCGGAAGCGCCGGAACATGTTCCGGAAGGACCGGAACATGTTCCGGAATCGCTGGAACATGTTCCGGAAGCACCGGAACATGTTCCGGAAGCGCCGGAACATGTTCCGGAAGCGCCGGAACATGTTCCGGAAGCACCGGAACATGTTCCGGAAGCACCGGAACATGTTCCGGAAGCACCGGAACATGTTCCGGAAGCGCCGGAACATGTTCCGGAAGCGCCGGAACATGTTCCGGAAGCGCCGGAACATGTTCCGGAAGCGCCGGAACATGTTCCGGAAGGACCGGAACATGTTCCGAAAGCACCGGAACATGTTCCGGAAGCACCGGAACATGTTCCGGAAGCGCCGGAACATGTTCCGGAAGGACCGGAACATGTTCCGGAAGCGCCGGAACATGTTCCGGAAGCGCCGGAACATGTTCCGGAAGCGCCGGAACATGTTCCAGAAGCACCAGAACATGTTCCGGAAGCGCCGGAACATGTTCCGGAAGCGCCGGAACATGTTCCGGAAGGACCGGAACATGTTCCGGAATGGCTGGAACATGTTCCGGAAGCACCGGAACATGTTCCGGAAGCGCCGGAACATGTTCCGGAAGGACCGGAACATGTTCCGGAAGCGCCGGAACATGTTCCGGAAGCGCCGGAACATGTTCCGGAAGCGCCGGAACATGTTCCGGAAGCGCCGGAACGGAAGCGCCGGAACATGTTCCGGAAGCGCCGGAACATGTTCCGGAAGCACCGGAACATGTTCCGGAAGCACCGGAACATGTTCCGGAAGCGCCGGAACATGTTCCGGAAGCGCTGGAACATGTTCCGGAAGGACCGGAACATGTTCCGGAAGCGCCGGAACATGTTCCGGAAGCGCCGGAACATGTTCCGGAAGCACCGGAACATGTTCCCGAAGCACCGGAACATGTTCCGGAAGCGCCGGAACATGTTCCGGAAGCGCCGGAACATGTTCCGGAAGCGCCGGAACATGTTCCGGAAGGACCGGAACTTAGCCCACGCAAACTGCACCCCCTTTTGGAAGAGAAGGACCTAAAAAATGACCGCCCAAATAACTATTTTTTTTGGACATTTGCAACACACATGGCCCAGATGCCACCGAAAAAATACAATTTTACCCAATTTGCTGCTTTTTTCCACTTTTTGCTTATCAAAATAAACTATTATTTTGTCTGATTTGAGGGGTGTGTTTTACCAATCTTGTCGTTTTTGTATTTCAAAAGCCAACTGGTGCGTGCCTGTTCGGGAGCTCATTTTCAAAATATGACATTCTGCGGGTCTCCAGTTGCACCTATGTTTGTCCTGCGAAATAAATTGCTTTTTTGTGTACCTGAGTGCGCGAGGCCTCGCGCACTCAAGGTCATGGAAACAATTGTGTACAGAGGGCAACAAAAACAGGACACGAAGTGCACAACGTACAAACACTGAGATAAAAGCTTGGCAAAAATGTACAACCCTTTAAGGGCATATAATTGCATTCGCGTCGAAGGCGAGTGCGCGAGCCCTCGCGCACTCATGACTGCAAAAAGAGGCGTAACACTTGGGTTAATGGTGACTTACTTCTTCTTCGGTCCAGCAACCTTAGCCAACCTGGAACCCAGGCTTCTTGCTGTTGTACTTGTCCCACTTGGAGAGGCAACGGTACCTCGAGACGGCAGGGTACCAGAACGCGAGGGCGGCTTGAACTCTGCAGTAGCACTGGCAGCAGTCTTCGCTTTCTTCTTGGACTGTTCCTTACCAGAGTCGGGGCTGCTTGCATCGAAGTGAGAGGCGGATGCCCGCTTGCGCTTCTGCTGGGTCTCCAGTACTTGCTCCAGATCGTCTTCTTCTGACTCCTCGTCAGTATCGTCGTCGTCTGATTCCGCGGGCTTGTCCGATTCCTTCTCTTTCCCTTTTGCTTGCTTCTTGGTACTCGAGGGTGTTCCTTTTCCGGCTGCAGTACCCTGAGTTGGTACAACTTTGGCAGTCTTCTTCATCTTGGCTTGCATTGGCAAGGTAGGTGCAGGTGCACCAGGCTCAGTGTCTTGAGCGGGGGCCTCAGTCACGACATCTTGCTGGACGGCTTCTGCAGCATGCACCTGCTGGTGCCCTTCATGCCCTCGTTTGCTGTCCAAAACCCACAGTGGAATGCCACGCTGGAGCCACTCTTCTTGAGTATCCCAAGTTGCAGCTGTTGCTCCCTGCTCCGTCTGATCGGCCTCCAGCATGTACCGCATCACGATTGCATGCTGCAGAGCACCTCCAACGGCATTCCCTAGGTCCTTTTGCTTGATCGTTGACACAGCCAGAAACGCCACTTTAGTTTTGAGGTCAGACATCGCAATCTTTGCGGCCATGGCAGGCGTGTCGTCCACAACAACCACTGCATCAGGAAGCCCACTGCACAAAACGTATCTGTCCAGGTACCACAGCACGTGAATCAGAGGCATGAAACCGCCGAGGTTCTTCTCTTGCATCTCTTCGAAATGTCCAGCGGAATACGACACATAGTTCGGCAACTGTAAATGTGATGAATATAGACGAATAACGGAGGCAGCAGTGCGTGAGGCCTCGCGCACACAACGGCATCGTAACAATCGAAAGAAGCAGATATACCTGCTTATCCCAGCGACTCGTTGTTCCGATCCACATACAGTGCTCGTCGAACTGATACGTACTGCTGGTCACGGGACCCGATAACCAAGAGTACACCGGCAACCGAACATGGTAGAATGGCACTGTGGTTGGATCCTTGTCCTTCTCCATACGCCAGAGCCTCTGCATTTCGCGGCCAATACGGTGCACAACATCAGCCTCGCCATAGAAAATGACGTCTTTCCCCAGCATCATCACATCGAACAGCCACTTCGGAACAAATCCTGGAGAGTCGTATTCAATGAAAAGGTCAGCGTTGATGATCCACAACGGGTACTGCAGATCCCGGAAACGGCCTGGCGGTGTCTCTTCAATATTCTCAATACGGCAGGCTGTCAAAGCGTATTTGATCCCTTGCTCGTCCGACTTGGAGACATTGATCACATCGCCATTACTGAGCTGTGTCTGTGAAGGTGCCGATGATGGTGCCTCAACCTTCCTTTGCAGTTGTTTCCGCACGGCCAACGTCTGTGGTAATGGAGGTGCGCCCTTGTCCCCAGTGCGCCACAGAGGTGCAGTGAGCAACGTCTTCCATTTTGGCCAGGGCGACCGAAACTTCGTACTTTTTGCGTCCACCCAATAACCCCAATTTCCAAGCCCAATTTTCAATTGCGGCGTGCCCAGTGCTGCGACTTCTGCTCGGATCTTCGCATCGGCAGCTGTACGGATGTGACAAACGTGGTGAAGTGCGCGAGCCCTCGCGCACTGCAGCTGCGACACTGACGCATACCTGCGGTCTGGTTGACATGCTGCGTATTGTCCGGATGGTCAAGATGGAAAATAACCCATTGTTCCGTAATCTGCGCGTCAATGTAGTTCTGGGTGGTCTTCAAGGTCGAGTCCTTCAGGTTCATGTGCGCACAGACTTTCTGCAATAGGCTCGGTAGATGCAGCCCCTCCAGCCTCTTGAAGGCATTCCTTGTAACGTCCTCTTTCTTGCTCTTACTCTCGAGGTTCCTCATACCAGTAACCGCCTCACGGCCGCAGTAATACGCCAGGGAGAAGATGTCCCTCCAATTCTTGAATGTCGAGTCCTGCGGGGGGAGACAGTGTCATGGAGTGCGCGAGGCCTCGCGCACTGTAACCGTGCGATACACGAATACATACTGTATGTCCTGCTTCCTCCAAAGCCTCGGGTGCAAGAAACGCAGAGTTGACGGCAGCTTGGACAACAGCAATCTTGAACCTCTCGAAATCTTGTGGCTCTTTTTCCCGCTTCTGATCCTCAATGTACAACAACATGTTGTCCTTGCATCCCTCCTCACATCCAACGGCGCTCTCACGTTTCCAGCGTCTGGTGTACACCCATCTGCATACCCCATGTCACGCAATGTCTGGTGGATTCTCCGTTCACGCTGTTGCAGAGCCCTTGCGACTGTCGTTATCCGTGCTGCCAGTTCCTCAATGGCTGGATGTCCTGCCCAATACGTGGGCCTCTGTTTCAGTTGAAGTACTGCCATTGCAGTACAGTTTTGCGACCGGTCACTTTCGTCTGGGTGTGTCGTGTATTGTGCCCGGTACCAGTTGTCTATCCACAGCACGCAACACGACGAAAGCACCAGTGACCAAGTTGCTTTAAGTGCTGCTGCTGCCTGTTCGTCCACTGTGTCTGCGGCAGCGTCTGCTTGCCCGAGTCGTACTTTTGTTCGTCTTTCTGTTTGCGTCAGGTACCCTGTTGTGTTTCCCGGTTTTTTCCTGTTTGGTACTGCCCGTTGACGCATCAACAGGTACAGGTTCCAGCCCTCCTGTTGCAAAATGCGCACCCAGCGCTTGTCCTCCTGTCGTTTAGCTGCTGGTAAACTGTGGCGCGTTCTTTTGTTGAACCTGAGTCGCTGTGCAAATGTTAACACCAGTTGCGCCGCCAGGTCGTTCCGTTTCAGTCCTTTCCATAGGTCACCTGCTGTTTGGTATGCTGGTTCTGCCGCGCATGCCTCTCGTAGTGCTGCTGCTCCTTTGCTTACTTCTGCAATCATGCGTTGCTCTACGGATTTTCTGGCTCGAAGTGGCATTTTGCGTCTTTCTCTGTGGAATTATATTTGCGCACATATGTTGGTTATCGTTTCGCACAGCGACCTTTAAAAAAAATGTATTAGAAAACATCTGGCCTTTTCCTGTCGTCATTCTGGTGCGTGTGCTGTCGCCGCAAATTGGATTTGGTGTCTGCGTGCGCTCCGTTCCCAGTAACCGCAAACTGTTTTCGCAACCACAATTTCCTGTTCTGCGTCCGTCTTTAAACCCAGTTGGAAAAAAAAACCATGTCTATCGGTCAACGAAGGCTACGCCGCTATTAAAACCGGACACGTCTACCATCGAGTGGCTGTTGGAAAAAAGCAAATCATTCCCCTGATCCCCTGAAAAATATGACGAAGGTTACCGATGTATAATCGACTGTCACAGGTGGTAGACGTGAAGGGGAATGTAAATACCGGCGTAGCCTAGCTTGATCGCTTTTTCATTTTCTTCTGTCATTTAAGTGCGCGAGGCCTCGCGCACTGATTGTTTCCGGGGAAACAATGTTCTATACCGTGTTGAATCTGATCAACATGGTGTCTACACACATATACACCGGAAAAATCAAACGTGTTTGTCCGTCTCGTACTGTACCTGCAATTGTACGCGTCACATCCAGTCTGAAAATTCAATACATAACGTGACCTGAGTGCGCGAGGCCTCGCGCACTCAGGTTGCTTAAATTTGTATTTTATTTTCACTTTACAGTACATGTGTTTCCCCTAACATGGGAAGTCCGACAGCCATACACTTCCAATGCTCCCTGGTCAACACAATCCTAATTTTAATACCGTGTGGGAGCTGCGTATTTCCGCAAAAGCCAGTCCTTACGGGTTGTTACGTTTCGTGATAAACTCTGCTTTCGCTATCTTGAGTGCGCGAGGCCTCGCGCACTCAGAACGCCAGAGAAATGTAAAAAACGTCACATTGAGGAACACGGAGTTGCACAACACGAAAAAAGCAATTTATTTCACTACGTCTAAAATCACGTTCATGAAACATCCAAAAAAATAGTTTTTTTGCCCTGTTGCGAACCGGTCCTTTTTTGCGCGTTCGGCGCGCAAAACAGGGTGCAGTTTGCGTGGGCTAAGCGGAACATGTTCCGGAAGCACCGGAACATGTTCCGGAAGCGCCGGAACATGTTCCGGAAGCGCCGGAACATGTTCCGGAAGCGCCGGAACATGTTCCGGAAGCGCCGGAAAATGTTCCGGAAGGACCGGAACATGTTCCGAAAGCACCGGAACATGTTCCGGAAGCACCGGAACATGTTCCGGAAGCGCCGGAACATGTTCCGGAAGGACCGGAACATGTTCCGGAAGGACCGGAACATGTTCCGGAAGCGCCGGAACATGTTCCGGAAGCGCCGGAACATGTTCCGGAAGCGCCGCAACATGTTCCAGAAGCACCAGAACATGTTCCGGAAGCGCCGGAACATGTTCCGGAAGCGCCGGAACATGTTCCGGAAGGACCGGAACATGTTCCGGAATGGCTGGAACATGTTCCGGAAGCACCGGAACATGTTCCGGAAGCGCCAGAACATGTTCCGGAAGGACCGGAACATGTTCCGGAAGCGCCGGAACATGTTCCGGAAGCGCCGGAACATGTTCCGGAAGCGCCGGAACATATTCCGGAAGCGCCGGAACGGAAGCGCCGGAACATGTTCCGGAAGCGCCGGAACATGTTCCGGAAGCACCGGAACATGTTCCGGAAGCACCGGAACATGTTCCGGAAGCGCCGGAACATGTTCCGGAAGCGCTGGAACATGTTCCGGAAGGACCGGAACATGTTCCGGAAGCGCCGGAACATGTTCCGGAAGCGCCGGAACATGTTCCGGAAGCACCGGAACATGTTCCGGAAGCACCGGAACATGTTCCGGAAGCGCCGGAACATGTTCCGGAAGCGCCGGAACATGTTCCGGAAGCGCCGGAACATGTTCCGGAAGGACCGGAACATGTTCCGGAGGCGCCGGAACATGTTCCGGAAGCGCCGGAACATGTTCCGGAATCGCCGGAACATGTTCCGGAAGCGCCGGAACATGTTCCGGAAGCGCCGGAACATGTTCCGGATGGACCGGAACATGTTCCGGAATGGCTGGAACATGTTCCGGAAGGACCGGAACATGTTCCGGAAGGACCGGAACATGTTCCGGAAGCGCCGGAACATGTTCCGGAAGCGCCGGAACGTGTTCCGGAAGCACCGGAACATGTTCCGGAAGCACCGGAACATGTTCCGGAAGCGCCGGAACATGTTCCGGAAGCGCCGGAACATGTTCCGGAAGCACCGGAACATGTTCCGGAAGGACCGGAACATGTTCCGGAAGCGCCGGAACATGTTCCGGAAGCGCCGGAACATGTTCCGGAAGCGCCGCAACATGTTCCAGAAGCACCAGAACATGTTCCGGAAGCGCCGGAACATGTTCCGGAAGCGCCGGAACATGTTCCGGAAGGACCGGAACATGTTCCGGAATGGCTGGAACATGTTCCGGAAGCACCGGAACATGTTCCGGAAGCGCCAGAACATGTTCCGGAAGGACCGGAACATGTTCCGGAAGCGCCGGAACATGTTCCGGAAGCGCCGGAACATGTTCCGGAAGCGCCGGAACATATTCCGGAAGCGCCGGAACGGAAGCGCCGGAACATGTTCCGGAAGCGCCGGAACATGTTCCGGAAGCACCGGAACATGTTCCGGAAGCACCGGAACATGTTCCGGAAGCGCCGGAACATGTTCCGGAAGCGCTGGAACATGTTCCGGAAGGACCGGAACATGTTCCGGAAGCGCCGGAACATGTTCCGGAAGCGCCGGAACATGTTCCGGAAGCACCGGAACATGTTCCGGAAGCACCGGAACATGTTCCGGAAGCGCCGGAACATGTTCCGGAAGCGCCGGAACATGTTCCGGAAGCGCCGGAACATGTTCCGGAAGGACCGGAACATGTTCCGGAGGCGCCGGAACATGTTCCGGAAGCGCCGGAACATGTTCCGGAATCGCCGGAACATGTTCCGGAAGCGCCGGAACATGTTCCGGAAGCGCCGGAACATGTTCCGGATGGACCGGAACATGTTCCGGAATGGCTGGAACATGTTCCGGAAGGACCGGAACATGTTCCGGAAGGACCGGAACATGTTCCGGAAGCGCCGGAACATGTTCCGGAAGCGCCGGAACGTGTTCCGGAAGCACCGGAACATGTTCCGGAAGCACCGGAACATGTTCCGGAAGCGCCGGAACATGTTCCGGAAGCGCCGGAACATGTTCCGGAAGCACCGGAACATGTTCCGGAAGCGCCGGAACATGTTCCGGAAGCGCCGGAACATGTTCCGGAAGCACCGGATGTTCCCGAAGCGCCGGAACATGTTCCGGAAGCGCCGGAACATGTTCCGGAAGCACGGGAACATGTTCCGGAAGCGCCGGAACATGTTCCGGAAGCACCGGAACGGAAGCGCCGGAACATGTTCCGGAAGCGCCGGAACATGTTCCGGAAGCGCCGGAACATGTTCCGGAAGCACCGGAACATGTTCCAGAAGCACCGGAACATGTTCCGGAAGCGCCGGAACATGTTCCGGAAGGACCGGAACATGTTCCGGAAGGACCGGAACATGTTCCGGAAGCGCCGGAACATGTTACGGAAGCACCAGAACATGTTCCGGAAGCGCCGGAACATGATCCGGAAGCACGGGAACATGTTCCGGAAGCGCCGGAACATGTTCCGGAAGCGCCGGAACATGTTCCGGAAGCACCGGAACATGTTCCGGAAGCACCGGAACATGTTCCGGAAGCGCCGGAACATGTTCCGGAAGCGCCCGAACATGTTCCGGAAGCACCGGAACATGTTCCCGAAGCGCCGGAACATGTTCCGGAAGCGCCGCAACATGTTCCGGAAGCACCGGAACATGTTCCGAAAGCGCCGGTACATGTTCCGGAAGCGCCGGAACATGTTCCGGAAGCGCCGGAACATGTTCCGGAAGCGCCGGAACATGTTCCGGAAGGACCGGAACATGTTCCGGAATCGCTGGAACATGTTCCGGAAGCGCCGGTACATGTTCCGGAAGCGCCGGAACATGTTCCGGAAGCGCCGGAACATGTTCCGGAAGCGCCGGAACATGTTCCAGAAGGACCGGAACATGTTCCGGAATCGCCGGAACATGTTCCGGAAGCGCCGGAACATGTTCCGGAAGCGCCGGAACATGTTCCGGAAGCACCGGAACATGGTCCGGAAGCACCGGAACATGTTCCGGAAGCACCGGAACATGTTCCGGAAGCACCGGAACATGTTCCGGAAGGACCGGAACATGTTCCGGAAGGACCGGAACATGTTCCGGGAGCGCCGGAACATGTTCCGGAAGCGCCGGAACATCTTCCGGAAGCACCGGAACATGTTCCGGAAGCACCGGAACATGTTCCGGAAGCACCGGAACATGTTCCGGAAGCGCCGGAACATGTTCCGGAAGCGCCGGAACATGTTCCGGAAGCGCCGGAACATGTTCCGGAAGCACCGGAACATGTTCCGGAAGCGCCGGAACATGTTCCGGAAGCGCCGGAACATGTTCCGGAAGCACCGGAACATGTTTCGGAAGGACCGGAACATGTTCTGGAAGCGCCGGAACATGTTCCGGAAGCACCGGAACGGAAGCGCCGGAACATGTTCCGGAAGCGCCGGAACATGTTCCGGAAGCGCCGGAACATGTTCCGGAAGCACCGGAACATGTTCCGGAAGGACCGGAACATGTTCCGGAAGCGCCGGAACATGTTCCGGAAGCGCCGGAACATGTTCCGGAAGCACCGGAACATGTTCCGGAAGGACCGGAACATGTTCCGGAAGCACCGGAACATGTTCCGGAAGCACCGGAAAATGTTCCGGAAGGACCGGAACATGTTCCGGAAGCGCCGGAACATGTTCCGGAAGCGCCGGAACGGAAGCGCCGGAACATGTTCCGGAAGCGCCGGAACATGTTCCGGAAGCACCGCAACATGTTCCGGAAGCACCGGAACATGTTCCGGAAGCGCCGGAACATGTTCCGGAAGGACCGGAAAATGTTCCGATGCTTCCGGAACATGTTCCGAAAGCACCGGAACATGTTCCGGAAGGACCGGAACATGTTCCGGAAGGACCGGAAGATGTTCCGGAGGCACCGGAACATGTTCCGGAAGCGCCGGAACATGTTCCAGAATCGCCGGAACATGTTCCGGAAGGACCGGAACATGTTCCGGAAGCACCCAAACATGTTCCGGCCAGACCGGAACATGTTACGGAAGGACCGGAACATGTTCCGGAAGCACCGGAATATGTTCCGGAAGCGCCGGAACATGTTCCGGAAGCGCCGGAACATGTTCCGGAAGGACCGGAACATGTTCCCGAAGGACCGGAACATGTTACCGAAGGACCGGAACATGTTCCGGAAGCACCGGAACATGTTCCGGAAGCACCGGAACATGTTCCGGAAGCGCCGGAACATGTTCCGGAAGCGCCGGAACATGTTCCGGAAGGACCGGAACATGTTCCGGAAGCGCCGGAACATGTTCCGGAAGCGCCGGAACATGTTCCGGAAGCGCCGGAACGTGTTCCGGAAGCGCCGGAACATGTTCCGGAAGCACCGGAACGTGTTCCGGAAGCACCGGAACATGTTCTGGAAGCGCCGGAACATGATCCGGAAGCGCCGGAACATGTTCCGGAAGGACCGGAACATGTTCCGGAAGCACCGGAACATGTTCCGGAAGCGCCGGAACATGTTCCGGAAGCGCCGGAACATGTTTCGGAAGCGCCGGAACATGTTCCGGAAGAACCGGAACATGTTCCCGAAGCGCCGGAACATGTTTCGGAAGCGCCGGAACATGTTCCGGAAGCACGGGAACATGTTCCGGAAGCGCCGGAACATGTTCCGGAAGCGCCGGAACATGTTCCGGAAGCACCGGAACATGTTCCGGAAGCACCGGAACATGTTCCGGAAGGACCGGAACATGTTCCGGAAGCGCCGGAACGGAAGCGCCGGAACATGTTCCGGAAGCGCCGGAACATGTTCCGGAAGCGCCGGAACATGTTCCAGAAGTACCGGAACATGTTCCGGCAGCGCCGGAACATGTTCCGGAAGCGCCGGAACATGTTCCGGAAGGACCGGAACATGTTCCGGAAGCGCCGGAACATGTTCCGGAAGCACCGGAACATGTTCCGGAAGCACCGGAACATGTTCCGGAAGCGCCGGAACATGTTCCGGAAGCGCCGGAACATGTTCCGGAAGCGCCGGAACATGTTCCGGAAGGACCGGAACATGTTCCGGAGGCACCGGAACATGTTCCGGAAGCGCCGGAACATGTTCCAGAAGCACCGAAACATGTTCCGGAAGCGCCGGAACATGTTCCGGAAGCGCCGGAACATGTTCCGGAAGCGCCGGAACATGTTCCAGAAGCGCCGGAACATGTTCCGGATGGACCGGAACATGTTCCGGAATGGCTGGAACATGTTCCGGAAGGACCGGAACATGTTCCGGAAGCACCCGAACATGTTCCGGCCAGACCGGAACATGTTACGGAAGGACCGGAACATGTTCCGGAAGCACCGGAACATGTTCCGGAAGCGCCGGAACATGTTCCGGAAGGACCGGAACATGTTCCGGAAGCGCCGGAACATGTTCCGGAAGGACCGGAACATGTTCCGGAAGCACCCGAACATGTTCCGGAAGGACCGGAACATGTTCCCGAAGGACCGGAACATGTTCCCGAAGGACCGGAACATGTTCCCGAAGGACCGGAACATGTTCCGGAAGCACCGGAACATGTTCCGGAAGCGCCGGAACATGTTCCGGAAGGACCGGAACATGTTCCGGAGGCACCGGAACATGTTCCGGAAGCGCCGGAACATGTTCCAGAATCGCCGGAACATGTTCCGGAAGCGCCGGAACATGTTCCAGAAGCACCGGAACATGTTCCGGAAGCGCCGGAACATTATCCGGAAGCGCCGGAACATGTTCCGGAAGCGCCGGAACATGTTCCGGAAGGACCGGAACATGTTCCGGAATGGCTGGAACATGTTCCGGAAGCACCGGAACATGTTCCGCAAGCACCGGAACATGTTCCGGAAGCGCCGGAACATGTTCCGGAAGGACCGGAACATGTTCCGGAAGCGCCGGAACATGTTCCGGAAGCGCCGGAACATGTTCCGGAAGCACCGGAACATGTTCCGGAAGCACCGGAACATGTTCCGGAAGCGCCGGAACATGTTCCGGAAGCGCCGGAACATGTTCTGGAAGGACCGGAACATGTTGCGGAAGCACCGGAACATGTTCCGGAAGCGCCGGAACATGTTCCGGAAGCGCCGGAACATGTTTCGGAAGCGCCGGAACATGTTCCGGAAGCACCAGAACATGTTCCCGAAGCGCCGGAACATGTTCCAGAAGCGCCGGAACATGTTCCGGAAGCACGGGAACATGTTCCGGAAGCGCCGGAACATGTTCCGGAAGCGCCGGAACATGTTCCGGAAGCACCGGAACATGTTCCGGAAGCACCGGAACATGTTTCCGGAAGGACCGGAACATGTTCCGGAAGCGCCGGAACGGAAGCGCCGGAACATGTTCCGGAAGCGCCGGAACATGTTCCGGAAGCGCCGGAACATGTTCCGGAAGCACCGGAACATATTCCGGAAGCGCCGGAACATGTTCCGGAAGCGCCGGAACATGTTCCGGAAGGACCGGAACATGTTCCGGAAGCACCGGAACATGTTCCGGAAGCGCCGGAACATGTTCCGGAAGCACCGGAACATGTTCCGGAAGCACCGGAACATGTTCCGGAAGCGCCGGAACATGTTCCGGAAGCGCCGGAACATGTTCCGGAAGCGCCGGAACATGTTGCGGAAGGACCGAAACATGTTCCGGAAGGACCGGAACATGTTCCGGAATCGCCGGAACATGTTCCGGAAGCGCCGGAACATGTTCCAGAAGCACCGAAACATGTTCCGGAAGCGCCGGAACGTGTTTCGGAAGCGCCGGAACATGTTCCGGAAGCGCCGGAACATGTTCCAGAAGCGCCGGAACATGTTCCGGATGGACCGGAACATGTTCCGGAATGGCTGGAACATGTTCCGGAAGCGCCGGAACATGTTCCGGAAGGACCGGAACATGTTCCGGAAGCGCCGGAACATGTTCCGGAAGCGCCGGAACATGTTCCGGAAGCACGGGAACATGTTCCGGAAGCGCCGGAACATGTTCCGGAAGCGCCGGAACATGTTCCGGAAGCACCGGAACATGTTCCGGAAGCACCGGAACATGTTCCGGAAGCGCCGGAACATGTTCCGGAAGCGCCGGAAAATGTTCCGGAAGCACCGGAACATGTTCCCGAAGCGCCGCAACATGTTCCGGAAGCACCGGAACATGTTCCGGAAGCGCCGGAACATGTTCCGGAAGCGCCGGAACGGAAGCGCCGGAACGGAAGCGCCGGAACATGTTCCGGAAGCGCCGGAACATGTTCCGGAAGCACCGGAACATGTTCCGGAAGCACCGGAACATGTTCCGGAAGCGCCGGAACATGTTCCGGAAGCACCCGAACATGTTCCGGCCAGACCGGAACATGTTACGGAAGGACCGGAACATGTTCCGGAAGCACCGGAACATGTTCCGGAAGCGCCGGAACATGTTCCGGAAGCACCGGAACATGTTCCGGAAGCGCCGGAACATGTTCCGGAAGGACCGGAACATGTTCTGGAAGGACCGGAACGTGTTCCGGAAGCGCCGGAACAGGTTCCGGAAGCGCCGGAACGGAAGCGCCGGAACATGTTTCGGAAGCGCCGGAACATGTTCCGGAAGGACCGGAACATGTTCCGGAAGCACCGGAACATGTTCCGGAAGCGCCGGAACATGTTCCGGAAGCGCCAGAAAATGTTCCGGAAGCACCGGAACATGTTCCGGAAGCACCGGAACATGTTCCGGAAGCGCCGGAACATGTTCCGGAAGCGCCGGAACATGTTCCGGAAGCACCGGAACATGTTCCGGAAGCGCCGGAACATGTTCCGGAAGCGCCGGAACATGTTCCGGAAGCACCGGAACATGTTCCGGAAGCGCCGGAACATGTTCCGGAAGCGCCGGAACATGTTCCGGAAGCACCGGAACATGTTCCGGAAGCACCGGAACATGTTCCGGAAGCGCCGGAACATGTTCCGGAAGCACCGGAACATGTTCCGGAAGCGCCGGAACATGTTCCGGAAGCGCCGGAACATGTTGCGGAAGGACCGGAACATGTTCCGGAAGGACCGGAACATGTTCCGGAATCGCCGGAACATGTTCCGGAAGCGCCGGAACATGTTCCAGAAGCACCGAAACATGTTCCGGAAGCGCCGGAACATGTTCCGGAAGCGCCGGAACATGTTCCGGAAGCGCCGGAACATGTTCCAGAAGCGCCGGAACATGTTCCGGATGGACCGGAACATGTTCCGGAATGGCTGGAACATGTTCCGGAAGGACCGGAACATGTTCCGGAAGCACCGGAACATGTTCCGGAAGCGCCGGAACATGTTCCGGAAGGACCGGAACATGTTCCGGAAGCGCCGGAACATGTTCCGGAAGCACCGGAACATGTTCCGGAAGGACCGGATCATGTTCCCGAAGCGCCGGAACATGTTCCGGAAGCACCGGAACATGTTCCGGAAGCGCCGGAACATGTTCCGGAAGCACGGGAACATGTTCCGGAAGCGCCGGAACATGTTCCGGAAGCGCCGGAACATGTTCCGGAAGCACCGGAACATGTTCCGGAAGCACCGGAACATGTTCCGGAAGCGCCGGAACATGTTCCGGAAGCGCCGGAAAATGTTCCGGAAGCACCGGAACATGTTCCCGAAGCGCCGGAACATGTTCCGGAAGCACCGGAACATGTTCCGGAAGGACCGGAACATGCTCCGGAAGCGCCGGAACATGTTCCGGAAGCGCCGGAACGGAAGCGCCGGAACGGAAGCGCCGGAACATGTTCCGGAAGCGCCGGAACATGTTCCGGAAGCACCGGAACATGTTCCGGAAGCACCAGAACATGTTCCGGAAGCGCCGGAACATGTTCCGGAAGCACCCGAACATGTTCCGGCCAGACCGGAACATGTTACGGAAGGACCGGAACATGTTCCGGAAGCACCGGAACATGTTCCGGAAGCGCCGGAACATGTTCCGGAAGCACCGGAACATGTTCCGGAAGCGCCGGAACATGTTCCGGAAGGACCGGAACATGTTCTGGAAGGACCGGAACGTGTTCCGGAAGCGCCGGAACAGGTTCCGGAAGCGCCGGAACGGAAGCGCCGGAACATGTTCCGGAAGCGCCGGAACATGTTCCGGAAGGACCGGAACATGTTCCGGAAGCACCGGAACATGTTCCGGAAGCGCCGGAACATGTTCCGGAAGCGCCAGAAAATGTTCCGGAAGCACCGGAACATGTTCCGGAAGCACCGGAACATGTTCCGGAAGCGCCGGAACATGTTCCGGAAGCGCCGGAACATGTTCCGGAAGGACCGGAACATGTTCCGGAAGCGCCGGAACATGTTCCGGAAGCGCCGGAACATGTTCCGGAAGCGCCGGAACATGTTCCGGAAGCACCGGAACATGTTCCGGAAGCACCGGAACATGTTCCGGAAGCGCCAGAACATGTTCCGGAAGGACCGGAACATGTTCCGGAAGCACCGGAACATGTTCCGGAAGCGCCCGAACATGTTCCGGAAGCGCCGGAACATGTTCCGGAAGCGCCGGAACATGTTCCGGAAGCACCGGAACATGTTCCCGAAGCGCCGGAACATGTTCCGGAAGCGCCGGAACATGTTCCGGAAGCACGGGAACATGTTCCGGAAGCGCCGGAACATGTTCCGGAAGCACCGGAACATGTTCCGGAAGGACCGGAACATGTTCCGGAAGCGCCGGAACATGTTCCGGAAGCGCCGGAACGGAAGCGCCGGAACATGTTCCGGAAGCGCCGGAACATGTTCCGGAAGCGCCGGAACATGTTCCGGAAGCACCGGAACATGTTCCGGAAGCGCCGGAACATGTTCCGGAAGCGCCGGAACATGTTCCGAAAGGACCGGAACATGTTCCGGAAGCACCGGAACATGTTCCGGAACCTCCGGAACATGTTCCGGAAGCACCAGAACATGTTCCGGAAGCACCGGAACATGTTCCGGAAGCGCCGGAACATGCTGCGGAAGCGCCGGAACAGAAGCGCCGGAACATGTTCCGGAAGCGCCGGAACATGTTCCGAAAGCACCGGAACATGTTCCGGAAGCACCGGAACATGTTCCGGAAGCGCCGGAACATGTTCCGGAAGCACCGGAACATGTTCCGGAAGCGCCGGAACATGTTCCGGAAGGACCGGAACATGTTCCGATGCTTCCGGAACATGTTCCGAAAGCACCGGAACATGTTCCGGAAGGACCGGAACATGTTCCGGAAGGACCGGAAGATGTTCCGGAGGCACCGGAACATGTTCCGGAAGCGCCGGAACATGTTCCGGAATCGCCGGAACATGTTCCGGAAGGACCGGAACATGTTCCGGAAGCACCCGAACATGTTCCGGCCAGACCGGAACATGTTACGGAAGGACCGGAACATGTTCCGGAAGCACCGGAACATGTTCCGGAAGCGCCGGAACATGTTCCGGAAGGACCTGAACATGTTCCGGAAGGACCGGAACATGTTCCGGAAGGACCGGAACATGTTCCGGAAGGACCGGAACATGTTCCGGAAGGGCCGGAACATGTTCCGGAAGCGCCGGAACATGTTCCGGAAGCGCCGGAACATGTTCCGGAAGGACCGGAACATGTTCCGAAAGCACCGGAACATGTTCCGGAAGCGCCGGAACATGTTCCGGAAGGACCGGAACATGTTCTGGAAGGACCGGAACATGTTCCGGAAGCGCCGGAACATGTTCCAGAAGGACCGGAACATGTTCCGGAAGCGCCGGAACATGTTCCGGAAGCACCGGAACATGTTCCCGAAGCACCGGAACATGTTCCGGAAGCGACGGAACATGTTCCGGAAGCGCCGGAACATGTTCCGGAAGGACCGGAACATGTTCCGGAAGCACCGGAACATGTTCCGGAAGCACCGGAACATGTTCCGGAAGCACCGGAACATGTTCCGGAAGCACCGGAACATGCCCCGGAAGCGCCGGAACATGTTCCGGAAGCACGGGAACATGTTCCGGAAGCGCCGGAACATGTTCCGGAAGCGCCGGAACATGTTCCGGAAGCACCGGAACATGTTCCGGAAGCATCGGAACATGTTCCGGAAGGACCGGAACATGTTCCGGAAGCACCGGAACATGTTCCGGAAGCGCCGGAACATGTTCCGGAAGCGCCGGAACATGTTCCGGAAGGACCGGAACATGTTCCGAAAGCACCGGAACATGTTCCGGAAGCACCGGAACATGTTCCGGAAGCGCCGGAACATGTTCCGGAAGCGCCGGAACATGTTCCGGAAGCGCCGGAACATGTTCCGGAAGCGCCGGAACATGTTCCGGAAGCACCGGAACATGTTCCGGAAGCGCCGGAACATGTTCCGGAAGGACCGGAACATGTTCCGGAAGCACCGGAACATGTTCCGGAAGCACCGGAACATGTTCCGGAAGGACCGGAACATGTTCCGGAAGGACCGGAACATGTTCCGGAAGCGCCGGAACATGTTCCGGAAGCGCCGAAACGGAAGCGCCGGAACATGTTCCGGAAGCGCCGGAACATGTTCCGGAAGCACCGGAACATGTTCCGGAAGCACCGGAACATGTTCCGGAAGCGCCGGAACATGTTCCGGAAGCGCCGGAACATGTTCCGGAAGGACCGGAACATGTTCCGGAAGCACCGGAACATGTTCCGGAAGCACCGGAACATGTTCCGGAAGCGCCGGAGCATGTTCCGGAAGCACCGGAACATGTTCCGGAAGCACCGGAACATGTTCCGGAAGCGCCGGAACATGTTCCGGAAGCGCCGGAACATGTTCCGGAAGCACGGGAACATGTTCCGGAAGCGCCGGAACATGTTCTGGAAGCGCCGGAACATGTTCCAGAAGCACCGGAACATGTTCCGGAAGGACCGGAACATGTTCCGGAAGCGCCGGAACATGTTCCGGAAGCGCTGGAACGGAAGCGCCGGAACATGTTCCGGAAGCGCCGGAACATGTTCCGATGCTTCCGGAACATGTTCCGAAAGCACCGGAGCATGTTCCGGAAGGACCGGAACATGTTCCGGAAGGACCGGAAGATGTTCCGGAGGCACCGGAACATGTTCTGGAAGGACCGGAACATGTTCCGGAAGCACCCGAACATGTTCCGGCCAGACCGGAACATGTTACGGAAGGACCGGAACATGTTCCGGAAGGACCGGAACATGTTCCGGAAGGACCGGAACATGTTCCGGAAGGACCGGAACATGTTCCGGAAGCGCCGGAACATGTTCCGGAAGCGCCGGAACATGTTCCGGAAGCACCGGAACATGTTCCGGAAGCACCGGAACATTTTCTGGAAGCGCCGGAACATGTTCCGGAAGCGCCGGCACATGTTCCGGAAGCGCCGGAACATGTTCCGGAAGGACCGGAACATGTTCCGGAGGCGCCGGAACATGTTCCGGAATCGCCGGAACATGTTCCGGAAGCGCCGGAACATGTTCCAGAAGCACCGGAACATGTTCCGGAAGCGCCGGAACATGTTCCGGAAGCGCCGGAACATGTTCCGGAAGGACCGGAACATGTTCCGGAAGCGCCGGAACATGTTCCGGAAGCGCCGGAACATGTTCCGGAAGCGCCGGAACATGTTCCGGAAGCACCGGAACATGTTCCGGAAGCACCAGAACATGTTCCGGAAGCGCCAGAACATGTTCCGGAAGCGCCGGAACATGTTCCGGAAGCACCGGAACATGTTCCGGAAGCGCCGGAACATGTTCCGGAAGGACCGGAACATGTTCCGGAAGCACCGGAACATGTTCCGGAAGCGCCGGAACATGTTCCGGAAGCACCGGAACATGTTCCGGAAGCGCCGGAACATGTTCCAGAAGGACCGGAACATGTTCCGAAAGCACCGGAACATGTTCCGGAAGCACCGGAACATGTTCCGGAAGCGCCGGAACATGTTCAGGAAGCACGGGAACATGTTCCGGAAGCGCCGGAACATGTTCCGGAAGCGCCGGAACATGTTCGGGAAGCACCGGAACATGTTCCGGAAGCATCGGAACATGTTCCGGAAGGACCGGAACATGTTCCGGAAGCACCGGAACATGTTCCGGAAGCGCCGGAACATGTTCCGGAAGCGCCGGAACATGTTCCGGAAGGACCGGAACATGTTCCGAAAGCACCGGAACATGTTCCGGAAGGACCGGAACATGTTCCGGAAGCGCCGGAACATGTTCCGGAAGCGCCGGAACATGTTCCGGAAGCGCCGGAACATGTTCCGGAAGCACCGGAACATGTTCCGGAGGCGCCGGAACATGTTCCGGAATCGCCGGAACATGTTCCGGAAGCGCCGGAACATGTTCCAGAAGCACCGGAACATGTTCCGGAAGCGCCGGAACATGTTCCGGAAGCGCCGGAACATGTTCCGGAAGGACCGGAACATGTTTCGGAAGCGCCGGAACATGTTCCGGAAGCGCCGGAACATGTTCCGGAAGCGCCGGAACATGTTCCGGAAGCGCCGGAACATGTTCCGGAAGCGCCGGAACATGTTCCGGAAGCGCCAGAACATGTTCCGGAAGCACCGGAACATGTTCCGGAAGCGCCGGAACATGTTCCGGAAGCGCCGGAACATGTTCCGGAAGGACCGAAACATGTTCCGGAAGCACCGGAACATGTTCCGGAAGCGCCGGAACATGTTCCGGAAGCGCCGGAACATGTTCCGGAAGGACCGGAACATGTTCCGGAAGCGCCGGAACATGTTCCGGAAGCGCCGGAACATGTTCCGGAAGGACCGGAACATGTTCCGAAAGCACCGGAACATGTTCCGGAAGCACCGGAACATGTTCCGGAAGCGCCGGAACATGTTCCGGAAGCACGGGAACATGTTCCGGAAGCGCCGGAACATGTTCCGGAAGCGCCGGAACATGTTCCGGAAGCATCGGAACATGTTCCGGAAGGACCGGAACATGTTCCGGAAGCACCGGAACATGTTCCGGAAGCGCCGGAACATGTTCCGGAAGCGCCGGAACATGTTCCGGAAGGACCGGAACATGTTCCGAAAGCACCGGAACATGTTCCGGAAGCACCGGAACATGTTCCGGAAGCGCCGGAACATGTTCCGGAAGCGCCGGAACATGTTCCGGAAGCGCCGGAACATGTTTCGGAAGCACCGGAACATGTTCCGGAAGCGCCGGAACATGGTCCGGAAGCGCCGGAACATGTTCCGGAAGCACCTGAACATGTTCCGGAAGCACCGGAACATGTTCCGGAAGCACCGGAACATGTTCCGGAAGCGCCGGAACATGTTCCGGAAGGACCGGAACATGTTCCGGAAGCACCGGAACATGTTCCGGAAGCACCGGAACATGTTCCGGAAGCGCCGAAACGGAAGCGCCGGAACATGTTCCGGAAGCGCCGGAACATGTTCCGGAAGCGCCGGAACATGTTCCGGAAGCGCCGGAACATGTTCCGGAAGGACCGGAACATGTTCCGGAAGCACCGGAACATGTTCCGGAAGCACCGGAACATGTTCCGGAAGCGCCGGAGCATGTTCCGGAAGCACCGGAACATGTTCCGGAAGCACGGGAACATGTTCCGGAAGCGCCGGAACATGTTCTGGAAGCGCCGGAACATGTTCCGGAAGCACCGGAACATGTTCCGGAAGGACCGGAACATGTTCCAGAAGCGCCGGAACATGTTCCGGAAGCGCCGGAACGGAAGCGCCGGAACATGTTCCGGAAGCGCCGGAACATGTTCCGATGCTTCCGGAACATGTTCCGAAAGCACCGGAACATGTTCCGGAAGGACCGGAACATGTTCCGGAAGGACCGGAAGATGTTCCGGAGGCACCGGAACATGTTCTGGAAGGACCGGAACATGTTCCGGAAGCACCCGAACATGTTCCGGCCAGACCGGAACATGTTACGGAAGGACCGGAACATGTTCCGGAAGGACCGGAACATGTTCGGGAAGGACCGGAACATGTTCCGGAAGGACCGGAACATGTTCCGGAAGCGCCGGAACATGTTCCGGAAGCGCCGGAACATGTTCCGGAAGCACCGGAACATGTTCCGGAAGCACCGGAACATGTTCCGGAAGCGCCGGAACATGTTCCGGAAGCGCCGGAACATGTTCCGGAAGCGCCGGAACATGTTCCGGAATCGCCGGAACATGTTCCGGAAGCGCCGGAACATGTTCCAGAAGCACCGGAACATGTTCCGGAAGCGCCGGAACATGTTCCGGAAGCGCCGGAACATGTTCCGGAAGGACCGGAACATGTTCCGGAAGGACCGGAACATGTTCCGGAAGCGCCGGAACATGTTCCGGAAGCGCCGGAACATGTTCCGGAAGCACCGGAACATGTTCCGGAAGCACCAGAAGATGTTCCGGAAGCGCCGGAACATGTTCCGGAAGGACCGGAACATGTTCCGGAAGCACTCGAACATGTTCCGGAAGGACCGGAACATGTTCCGGAAGGACCGGAACATGTTCCGGAATCGCTGGAACATGTTCCGGAAGCACCGGAACATGTTCCGGAAGCACCGGAACATGTTCCGGAAGCACGGGAACATGTTCCGGAATGACCGGAACATGTTCTGGAAGCGCCGGAACATGTTCCGGAAGCACCGGAACATGTTCCGGAAGGACCGGAACATGTTCCGGAAGCGCCGGAACATGTTCCGGAAGCGCCGGAACGGAAGCGCCGGAACATGTTGCGGAAGCGCCGGAACATGTTCCGACGCTTCCGGAACATGTTCCGAAAGCACCGGAACATGTTCCGGAAGGACCGGAACATGTTCCGGAAGGACCGGAAGATGTTCCGGAGGCACCAGAACATGTTCCGGAAGCGCCGGAACATGTTCCGGAATCGCCGGAACATGTTCTGGAAGGACCGGAACATGTTCCGGAAGCACCCGAACATGTTCCGGCCAGACCGGAACATGTTACGGAAGGACCGGAACATGTTACGGAAGGACCGGAACATGTTCCGGAAGCACCGGAACATGTTCCGGAAGGACCGGAACATGTTCCGGAAGGACCGGAACATGTTCCGGAAGGACCGGAACATGTTCCGGAAGGACCGGAACATGTTCCGGAAGCGCCGGAACATGTTCCGGAAGCACCGGAACATGTTCCGGAAGCACCGGAACATGTTCCGGAAGCGCCGGAACATGTTCCGGAAGCGCCGGAACATGTTCCGGAAGGACCGGAACATGTTCCGGAGGCGCCGGAACATGTTCCGGAATCGCCGGAACATGTTCCGGAAGCGCCGGAACATGTTCCAGAAGCACCGGAACATGTTCCGGAAGCGCCGGAACATGTTCCGGAAGCGCCGGAAGGTGTTCCGGAAGGACCGGAACATGTTCCGGAAGGACCGGAACATGTTCCGGAAGCGCCGGAACATGTTCCGGAAGCACCGGAACATGTTCCGGAAGCACCGGAACATGTTCCGGAAGCGCCGGAACATGTTCCGGAAGGACCGGAACATGTTCCGGAAGCACTCGAACATGTTCCGGAAGGACCGGAACATGTTCCGGAAGGACCGGAACATGTTCCGGAATCGCTGGAACATGTTCCGGAAGCACCGGAACATGTTCCGGAAGCACCGGAACATGTTCCGGAAGCACCGGAACATGTTCCGGAAGCACCGGAACATGTTCCGGAAGCGCCGGAACATGTTCCGGAAGGACCGGAACATGTTCCGGAAGCGCCGGAACATGTTCCGGAAGGACCGGAACATGTTCCGGAAGCGCCGGATCATGTTCCGGAAGCGCCGGAACATGTTCGGGAAGCACCGGAACATGTTCCGGAAGCACCGGAACATGTTCCGGAAGCGCCGGAACATGTTCCGGAAGGACCGGAACATGTTCCGGAAGGACCGGAACATGTTACGGAAGGACCGGAACATGTTCCGGAAGGACCGGAACATGTTCCGGAAGCGCCGGAACATGTTCCGGAAGCACCGGAACATGTTCCGGAAGCGCCGGAACATGTTCCGGAAGGACCGGAACATGTTCCGGAAGGACCCGAACATGTTCCGGAAGGACCGGAACATGTTCCGGAAGCGCCGGAACATGTTCCGGAAGCGCCGGAACATGTTCCCGAAGCACCGGAACATGTTCCGGAAGCGCCGGAACATGTTCCAGAAGCGCCGGAACATGTTCCGGAAGCGCCGGAACATGTTCCGGAAGGACCGGAACATGTTCCGGAGGCGCCGGAACATGTTCCGGAATCGCCGGAACATGTTCCGGAAGCGCCGGAACATGTTCCACAAGCACGGGAACATGTTCCGGAAGCGCCGGAACATGTTCCGGAAGCGCCGGAACATGTTCCGGAAGCGCCGGAAGGTGTTCCGGAAGGACCGGAACATGTTCCGGAAGCACCGGAACATGTTCCGGAAGCACCGGAACATGTTCCGGAAGCGCCGGAACATGTTCCGGAAGCACCGGAACATGTTCCGGAAGCACCGGAACATGTTGCGGAAGCGCCGGAACATGTTCCGGAAGGACCGGAACATGTTCCGGAAGCACTCGAACATGTTCCGGAAGGACCGGAACATGTTCCGGAAGGACCGGACGATGTTCCGGAATCGCTGGAACATGTTCCGGAAGCACCGGAAGACGTTCCGGAAGCACCGGAACATGTTCCGGAAGCGCCGGCACATGTTCCGGAAGCGCCGGAACATGTTCCGGAAGCGCCCGAACATGTTCCGGAAGGACCGGAACATGTTCCGGAAGCGCCGGATCATGTTCCGGAAGCGCCGGAACATGTTCGGGAAGCACCGGAACATGTTCCGGAAGCACCGGAACATGTTCCGGAAGCGCCGGACCATGTTCCGGAAGGACCGGAACATGTTCCGGAAGCACCGGAACATGTTCCGGAAGCACCGGAACATGTTCCAGAAGCGCCGGAACATGTTCCGGAAGGACCAGAACATGTTCCGGAAGCGCCGGAACATGTTCCGGAAGGACCGGAACATGTTCCAGAAGCACCCGAACATGTTCCGGAAGGACGGGAACATGTTCCGGAAGGACCGGAACATGTTCCGGAAGCACCGGAACATGTTCCGGAAGCGCCGGAACATGTTCCGGAAGCGCCGGAACATGTTCCGGAAGGACCGGAACATGTTCCGGAGGCACCGGAACATGTTCCGGAAGCGCCGGAACATGTTCCGGAATCGCCGGAACATGTTCCGGAAGCGCCGGAACATGTTGCGGAAGCGCAGGAACATGTTCCGGAAGCGCCGGAACATGTTCCGGAAGCGCCGGAACATGTTCTGGAAGCGCCGGAACATGTTCCGGAAGCACCGGAACATGTTCCGGAAGCACCGGAACATGTTCCGGAAGCGCCGGAACATGTTCCGGAAGGACCGGAACATGTTCCGGAAGCACCGGAACATGTTCCGGAAGCACCAGAACATGTTCCGGAAGCACCGGAACATGTTCCAGAAGCGCCGGAACATGTTCCGGAAGGACCGGAACATGTTCCGGAAGCACTCGAACATGTTCCGGAAGGACCGGAACATGTTCCGGAAGGACCGGAACATGTTCCGGAATCGCTGGAACATGTTCCGGAAGCACCGGAACATGTTCCGGAAGCACCGGAACATGTTCCGGAAGCGCCGGAACATGTTCCGGAATGACCGGAACATGTTCCGGAAGCGCCGGAACATGTTCCGGAAGCACCGGAACATGTTCCGGAAGCACCGGAACATGTTCCGGAAGCGCCAGAACATGTTCCGGAAGCGCTGGAACATGTTCCGGAAGGACCGGAACATGTTCCGGAAGGACCGGAACATGTTCCGGAAGCGCCGGAACATGTTCCGGGAGGACAGGAACATGTTCCGGAAGCGCCGGAACATGTTCCGGAAGGACCGGAACATGTTCCGAAAGCACCCGAACATGTTCCGGAAGGACCGGAACATGTTCCGGAAGCACCGGTACATGTTCCGGAAGCGCCGGAACATGTTCCGGAAGCACCGGAACATGTTCCAGAAGCGCCGGAACATGTTCTCGAAGGACCGGAACATGTTCCGGAAGCACTCGAACATGTTCCGGAAGGACCGGAACATGTTCCGGAAGCACCGGAACATGTTCCGGAATGACCGGAACATGTTCCGGAAGCGCCGGATCATGTTCCGGAAGCGCCGGAACATGTTTCGGAAGCGCCGGAACATGTTCCGGAAGCGCCGGAACATGTTCGGGAAGCACCGGAACATGTTCCGGAAGCACCGGAAAATGTTCCGGAAGCGCCGGACCATGTTCCGGAAGCGCTGGAACATGTTCCGGAAGGACCGGAACATGTTCCGGAAGGACCGGAACATGTTCCGGAAGCGCCGGAACATGTTCCGGAAGCACCAGAACATGTTCCGGAAGCGCCGGAACACGTTCCGGGAGGACCGGAACATGTTCCCGAAGCGCCGGAACATGTTCCGGAAGGACCGGAACATGTTCCGGAAGCACCCGAACATGTTCCGGAAGGACCGGAACATGTTCCGGAAGGACCGGAACATGTTCCGGAAGCACCGGAACATGTTCCGGAAGCGCCGGAACATGTTCCGGAAGCGCCGGAACATGTTCCGGAAGCACCGGAACATGTTCCGGAAGCGCCGGAACATGTTCCGGAAGGACCGGAACATGTTCCGGAAGGACCGGAACATGTTCCGATGCTTCCGGAACATGTTCCGGAATCGCCGGAACATGTTCCGGAAGCGCCGGAACATGTTCCAGAAGCACCAGAACATGTTCCGGAAGCATCGGAACATGTTCCGGAAGCGCCGGAACGTGTTCCGGAAGGACCGGAACATGTTCCGGAAGGGCCGGAACATGTTCCGGAAGGGCCGGAACATGTTCCGGAAGGACCGGAACATGTTCCGGAAGGGCCGGAACATGTTCCGGAAGCGCCGGAACATGTTCCGGAAGCGCCGGAACATGTTCCGGAGGGACCGGAACATGTTCCGGAATAGCTGGAACATGTTCCGGAAGCACCGGAACATGTTCCGGAAGCACCGGAACATGTTCCGGAAGCGCCGGAACATGCTCCGGAAGCGCTGGAACATGTTCCGGAAGGACCGGAACATGTTCCGGAAGGACCGGAACATGTTCCGGAAGCGCCGGAACATGTTCCGGAAGGACCAGAACATGTTTCCGGGAGCACTCGAACATGTTCCGGAAGGACCGGAACATGTTCCGGAAGGACCGGAACATGTTCAGGAATCGCTGGAACATGTTCCGGAAGCACCGGAACATGTTCCGGAAGCGCCGGAACATGTTCTGGAAGGACCGGAACATGTTCCGGAAGCGCCGGAACATGTTCCGGAAGGACCGGAACATGTTCCGAAAGCGCCGGATCATGTTCCGAAAGCGCCGGAACATGTTCCGGAAGCGCCGGAACATGTTCCGGAAGCGCCGGAACATGTTCGGGAAGCACCGGAACATGTTCCGGAAGCACCGGAACATGTTCCGGAAGGGCCGGAACATGTTCCGGAAGCGCCGGAACATGTTCCGGAAGCGCCGGAACATGTTCCGGAAGGACCGGAACATGTTCCGGAATCGCCAGAACATGTTCCGGAAGCACCGGAACATGTTCCGGAAGCACCGGAACATGTTCCGGAAGCGCCGGAACATGTTCCGGAAGGACCGGAACATGTTCCGGAAGCGCCGGAACTTGTTCGGGAAGGACCGGAACATGTTCCGGAAGCGCCGGAACATGTTCCGGAAGGACCGGAACATGTTCCGGAAGCGCCGGATCATGTTCCGAAAGCGCCGGAACATGTTCCGGAAGCGCCGGAACATGTTCCGGAAGCGCCGGAACATGTTCGGGAAGCACCGGAACGTGTTCCGGAAGCACCGGAACATGTACCGGAAGGGCCGGAACATGTTCCGGAAGCGCCGGAACATGTTCCGGAAGCACCGGAACATGTTCCGGAAGCGCCGGAACATGTTCCGGAAGCACCGGAACATGTTCCGGAAGCACCGGAACATGTTCCGGAAGCACCAGAACATGTTCCGGAAGCAGTCGAACATGTTCCGGAAGCACCGGAACATGTTCCGGAAGCACCGGAACATGTTCCGGAAGCACCGGAACATGTTCCGGAAGCACCGGAACATGTTCCGGAAGCACTCGAAGATGTTCCGGAAGGACCGGAACATGTTCCGGAAGGACCGGAACATGTTCCGGAAGCACCGGAACATGTTCCGGAAGCACCGGAACATGTTCCGGAAGCACCGGAACATGTTCCGGAAGCGCCGGAACATGTTCCGGAAGCGCCGGCTCATGTTCCGAAAGCGCCGGAACATGTTCCGGAAGCGCCGGAACATGTTCCGGAATCGCTGGAACATGTTCAGGAAGCACCGGAACATGTTCCGGAAGGGCCGGAACATGTTCCGGAAGCGCCGGAACATGTTCCGGAAGCGCCGGAACATGTTCCGGAAGCACCGGAACATGTTCCGGAAGGACCGGAACATGTTCCGGAATCGCTGGAACATGTTCCGGAAGCACCGGAACATGTTCCGGAAACACCGGAACATGTTCCGGAAGCGCCGGAACATGTTCCGGAAGGACCGGAACATGTTCCGGAAGCGCCGGAACACGTTCGGGAAGGACCAGAACATGTTCCGGAAGCGCCGGATGATGTTCCGGAAGCGCCGGAACATGTTCGGGAAGCACCGGAACATGTTCCGGAAGCACCGGAACATGTTCCGGAAGGGCCGGAACATGTTGCGGAAGCGCCGGAACATGTTCCGGAAGCGCCGGAACATGTTCCGGAAGGACCGGAACATGTTCCGGAATTGCTGGAACATGTTCCGGAAGCACCGGAACATGTTCCGGAAGCACCGGAACATGTTCCGGAAGCACCGGAACATGTTCCGGAAGCGCCGGAACATGTTCCGGAAGCACCGGAACATGTTCCGGAAGCGCCGGAACATGTTCCGGAAGGACCGGAACATGTTCCGGAAGCGCCGGATCATGTTCCGAAAGCGCCGGAACATGTTCCGGAAGCGCCGGAACATGTTCCGGAAGCGCCGGAACATGTTCGGGAAGCACCGGAACATGTTCCGGAAGCACCGGAACATGTACCGGAAGGGCCGGAACATGTTCCGGAAGCGCCGGAACATGTTCCGGAAGCACCGGAACATGTTCCGGAAGCGCCGGAACATGTTCCGGAAGCACCGGAACATGTTCCGGAAGCACCGGAACATGTTCCGGAAGCACCAGAACATGTTCCGGAAGCACTCGAAGATGTTCCGGAAGGACCGGAACATGTTCCGGAAGCACCGGAACATGTTCCGGAAGCACCGGAACATGTTCCGGAAGCACCGGAACATGTTCCGGAAGCACTCGAAGATGTTCCGGAAGGACCGGAACATGTTCCGGAAGGACCGGAACATGTTCCGGAAGCACCGGAACATGTTCCGGAAGCACCGGAACATGTTCCGGAAGCACCGGAACATGTTCCGGAAGCGCCGGAACATGTTCCGGAAGGACCGGAACATGTTCCGGAAGCGCCGGAACATGTTCCGGAAGGACCGGAACATGTTCCGGAAGCGCCGGCTCATGTTCCGAAAGCGCCGGAACATGTTCCGGAAGCGCCGGAACATGTTCCGGAATCGCTGGAACATGTTCGGGAAGCACCGGAACATGTTCAGGAAGCACCGGAACATGTTCCGGAAGGGCCGGAACATGTTCCGGAAGCGCCGGAACATGTTCCGGAAGCGCCGGAACATGTTCCGGAAGCACCGGAACATGTTCCGGAAGGACCGGAACATGTTCCGGAATCGCTGGAACATGTTCCGGAAGCACCGGAACATGTTCCGGAAACACCGGAACATGTTCCGGAAGCGCCGGAACATGTTCCGGAAGGACCGGAACATGTTCCGGAAGCGCCGGAACACGTTCGGGAAGGACCAGAACATGTTCCGGAAGCGCCGGATGATGTTCCGGAAGCGCCGGAACATGTTCGGGAAGCACCGGAACATGTTCCGGAAGCACCGGAACATGTTCCGGAAGGGCCGGAACATGTTGCGGAAGCGCCGGAACATGTTCCGGAAGCGCCGGAACATGTTCCGGAAGGACCGGAACATGTTCCGGAATTGCTGGAACATGTTCCGGAAGCACCGGAACATGTTCCGGAAGCACCGGAACATGTTCCGGAAGCACCGGAACATGTTCCGGAAGCGCCGGAACATGTTCCGGAAGCACCGGAACATGTTCCGGAAGCGCCGGAACATGTTCCGGAAGCGCCGGAACATGTTCCGGAAGGACCGGAACATGTTCTGGAAGCGCCGGAACATGTTCCGGAAGGACCGGAACATGTTCCGGAAGCGCCGGAACATGTTCCGGAAGCACCGGAACATGTTCCGGAAGCACGGGAACATGTTCCGGAAGCGCCGGAACATGTTCCGGAAGCACCGGAACATGCTCCGGAAGCACCGGAACATGCTCCGGAAGCGCCGGAACATGTTCCGGAAGCGCCGGAACATGTCCCGGAAGCACGGGACCATGTTCCGGAAGCGCCGGAACATGTTCCGGAAGCACCGGAACATGTTCCGGAAGCACCGGAACATGTTCCGGAAGCACCGGAACATGTTCCGGAAGGACCGGAACATGTTCCGGAAGCGCTGGAACATGTTCCGGAAGGACCGGAACATGTTCCGGAAGGACCGGAACATGTTCCGGAAGCGCCGGAACATGTTCCGGAAGCACCGGAACATGTTCCGGAAGCACCGGAACATGTTCCGGAAGCGCCGGAACATGTTCCGGAAGGACCGGAACATGTTCCGGAAGCGCGGGATCATGTTCCGAAAGCGCCGGAACATGTTCCGGAAGCGCCGGAACATGTTCCGGAAGCGCCGGAACATGTTCGGGAAGCACCGGAACATGTTCCGGAAGCACCGGAACATGTACCGGAAGGGCCGGAACATGTTCCGGAAGCGCCGGAACATGTTCCGGAAGCACCGGAACATGTTCCGGAAGCGCCGGAACATGTTCCGGAAGCACCGGAACATGTTCCGGAAGCACCGGAACATGTTCCGGAAGCACCGGAACATGTTCCGGAAGCACTCGAACATGTTCCGGAAGGACCGGAACATGTTCCGGAAGCACCGGAACATGTTCCGGAAGCACCGGAACATGTTCCGGAAGCACCGGAACATGTTCCGGAAGCACTCGAAGATGTTCCGGAAGGACCGGAACATGTTCCGGAAGGACCGGAACATGTTCCGGAATCGCTGGAACATGTTCCGGAAGCACCGGAACATGTTCCGGAAGCACCGGAACATGTTCCGGAAGCGCCGGAACATGTTCCGGAAGGACCGGAACATGTTCCGGAAGCGCCGGAACATGTTCCGGAAGGACCGGAACATGTTCCGGAAGCGCCGGATCATGTTCCGAAAGCGACGGAACATGTTCTGGAAGCGCCAGAACATGTTCCGGAAGCGCTGGAACATGTTCGGGAAGCACCGGAACATGTTCCGGAAGGGCCGGAACATGTTCCGGAAGCGCCGGAACATGTTCCGGAAGCGCCGGAACATGTTCCGGAAGCACCGGAACATGTTCCGGAAGGACCGGAACATGTTCCGGAATCGCTGGAACATGTTCCGGAAGCACCGGAACATGTTCCGGAAGCACCGGAACATGTTCTGGAAGCGCCGGAACATGTTGCGGAAGCGCCGGAACATGTTCCGGAAGCGCCGGAACATGTTCCGGAAGGACCGGAACATGTTCCGGAAGGACCGGAACATGTTCCGGAAGCACCGGAACATGTTCCGGAAGCACCGGAACATGTTCCGGAAGCGCCGGAACATGTTCCGGAAGCACCGGAACATGTTCCGGAAGCGCCGGAACATGTTCCGGAAGGACCAGAACATGTTCCGGAAGCGCCGGAACATGTTCCGGAAGCACCGGAACATGTTCCGGAAGCACGGGAACATGTTCCGGAAGCGCCGGAACATGTTCCGGAAGCACCGGAACATGCTCCGGAAGCACCGGAACATGCTCCGGAAGCGCCGGAACATGTTCCGGAAGCGCCGGAACATGTTCCGGAAGCACGGGACCATGTTCTGGAAGCGCCGGAACATGTTCCGGAAGCACCGGAACATGTTCCGGAAGCGCCGGAACATGTTCCGGAAGCACCGGACCATGTTCCGGAAGCACCGGAACATGTTCCGGAAGGACCGGAACATGTTCCGGAAGCACCCGAACATGTTCCGGAAGGACCGGAACATGTTCCGGAAGGACCGGAACATGTTCCAAAATCGCTGGAACATGTTCCGGAAGCACCGGAACATGTTCCGGAAGCACCGGAACATGTTCCGGAAGTGCCGGAACATGTTCCGGAAGGACCGGAACATGTTCCGGAAGCGCCGGAACATGTTCGGGAAGGACCGGAACATGTTCCGGAAGCGCCGGATCATGTTCCGAAAGCGCCGGATCATGTTCCGGAAGCGCCGGAACATGTTCCGGAAGCGCCGGAACATGTTCGGAAAGCACCGGAACATGTTCCGGAAGCACCGGAACATGTACCGGAAGGGCCGGAACATGTTCCGGAAGCGCCGGAACATGTTCCGGAAGCACCGGAACATGTTCCGGAAGCGCCGGAACATGTTCCGGAAGCACGGGAACATGTTCCGGAAGCACCGGAACATGTTCCGGAAGCACTCGAACATGTTCCGGAAGGACCGGAACATGTTCCGGAAGGACCGGAACATGTTCCGGAATCGCTGGAACATGTTCCGGAAGCACCGGAACATGTTCCGGAAGCACCGGAACATGTTCCGAAAGGACCAGAACATGTTCCGGAAGCGGCGGATCATGTTCTGAAAGCGCCGGAACATGTTCCGGAAGCGCCGGAACATGTTCCGGAAGCGCCGGAACATGTTCGGGAAGCACCGGAACATGTTCAGGAAGCACCGGAACATGTTCCGGAAGGGCCGGAACATGTTCCGGAAGCGCCGGAACATGTTCCGGAAGGACCGGAACATGTTCCGGAATCGCTGGAACATGTTCCGGAAGCACCGGAACATGTTCCGGAAGGACCGGAACATGTTCCGGAAGCGCCGGAACATGTTCCGGAAGGACCGGAACATGTTCCGGAAGCGCCGGAACACGTTCCGGAAGCACCGGAACATGTTCCGGAAGCACCGGAACATGTTCCGGAAGGGCCGGAACATGTTCCGGAAGCGCCGGAACATGTTCCGGAAGCGCCGGAACATGTTCCGGAAGGACCGGAACATGTTCCGGAATTGCTGGAACATGTTCCGGAAGCACCGGAACATGTTCCGGAAGCGCTGGAACATGTTCCGGAAGCGCCGGAACATGTTCCGAAAGGACCGGAACATGTTCCGGAAGCGCCGGAACATGTTCCGGAAGGACCGGAACATGTTCCGGAAGCGCCGGAACATGTTCCGGAAGCGCCGGAACATGTTCCGGAAGCGCCGGAACATGTTCCGGAAGCACCGGAACATGTTCCGGAAGCGCCGGAACATGTTCGGGAAGGACCGGAACATGTTCCGGAAGCGCCGGATCATGTTCCGAAAGCGCCGGATCATGTTCCGGAAGCGCCGGAACATGTTCCGGAAGCGCCGGAACATGTTCGGAAAGCACCGGAACATGTTCCGGAAGCACCGGAACATGTACCGGAAGGGCCGGAACATGTTCCGGAAGCGCCGGAACATGTTCCGGAAGCACCGGAACATGTTCCGGAAGCGCCGGAACATGTTCCGGAAGCACGGGAACATGTTCCGGAAGCACCGGAACATGTTCCGGAAGCACTCGAACATGTTCCGGAAGGACCGGAACATGTTCCGGAAGGACCGGAACATGTTCGGGAATCGCTGGAACATGTTCCGGAAGCACCGGAACATGTTCCGGAAGCACCGGAACATGTTCCGGAAGGACCGGAACATGTTCCGGAAGCGCCGGATCATGTTCTGAAAGCGCCGGAACATGTTCCGGAAGCGCCGGAACATGTTCCGGAAGCGCCGGAACATGTTCGGGAAGCACCGGAACATGTTCAGGAAGCACCGGAACATGTTCCGGAAGGGCCGGAACATGTTCCGGAAGCGCCGGAACATGTTCCGGAAGGACCGGAACATGTTCCGGAAGGACCGGAACATGTTCCGGAAGCGCCGGAACATGTTCCGGAAGGACCGGAACATGTTGCGGAAGCGCCGGAACACGTTCCGGAAGCACCGGAACATGTTCCGGAAGCACCGGAACATGTTCCGGAAGGGCCGGAACATGTTCCGGAAGCGCCGGAACATGTTCCGGAAGCGCCGGAACATGTTCCGGAAGGACCGGAACATGTTCCGGAATTGCTGGAACATGTTCCGGAAGCACCGGAACATGTTCCGGAAGCGCTGGAACATGTTCCGGAAGCGCCGGAACATGTTCCGAAAGGACCGGAACATGTTCCGGAAGCGCCGGAACATGTTCCGGAAGGACCGGAACATGTTCCGGAAGCGCCGGAACATGTTCCGGAAGCGCCGGAACATGTTCCGGAAGCGCCGGAACATGTTCCGGAAGCGCCGGAACATGTTCCGGAAGCGCCGGAACATGTTCCGAAAGGACCGGAACATGTTCCGCAAGCGCCGGAACATGTTCCGGAAGCGCCGGAACATGTTCCGAAAGCGCCGGAACATGTTCCGGAAGGACCGGAACATGTTCCGGAAGCGCCGGAACATGTTCCGGAAGCAGCGGAACATGTTCCGGAAGCACGGGAACATGTTCCGGTAGCGCCGGAACATGTTCCGGAAGCACCGGAACATGTTCCGGAAGCGCTGGAACATGCTCCGGAAGCGCCGCAACATGTTCCGGAAGCGCCGGAACATGTTCTGGAAGCACGGGACCATGTTCCGGAAGCGCCGGAACATGTTCCGGAAGCACCGGAACATGTTCCGGAAGCGCCGGAACATGTTCCGGAAGCACCGGAACATGTTCCGGAAGGACCGGAACATGTTCCGGAAGGACCGGAACATGTTCCGGAAGCACCCGAACATGTTCCGGAAGGACCGGAACATGTTCCAGAAGCACCGGAACATGTTCCGGAAGCACCGGAACATGTTCCGGAAGCGCCGGAACATGTTCCGGAAGCGCCGGAACATGTTCCGGAAGCACCGGAACATGCTCCGGAAGGACCGGAACATGTTCCGGAAGCACCCGAACATGTTCCGGATGGACCGAAACATGTTCCGGAAGGACCGGAACATGTTCCGGAAGGACCGGAACATGTTCCGGAAGCACCGGAACATGTTCCGGAAGCGCCGGAACATGTTCCGGAAGCGCCGGAACATGTTCCGGAAGCGCCGGAACATGCTCCGGAAGCGCTGGAACATGTTCCGGAAGGACCGGAACATGTTCCGGAAGGACCGGAACATGTTCCGGAAGCGCCGGAACATGTTCCGGAAGGACCAGAACATGTTTCCGGGAGCACTCGAACATGTTCCGGAAGGACCGGAACATGTTCCGGAAGGACCGGAACATGTTCCGGAATCGCTGGAACATGTTCCGGAAGCACCGGAACATGTTCCGGAAGCACCGGAACATGTTCCGGAAGCGCCGGAACATGTTCCGGAAGGACCGGAACATGTTCCGGAAGCGCCGGAACATGTTCCGGAAGGACCGGAACATGTTCCGAAAGCGCCAGATCATGTTCCGAAAGCGCCGGAACATGTTCCGGAAGCGCCGGAACATGTTCGGGAAGCGCCGGAACATGTTCGGGAAGCACCGGAACATGTTCCGGAAGCACCGGAACATGTTCCGGAAGGGCCGGAACATGTTCCGGAAGGGCCGGAACATGTTCCGGAAGCGCCGGAACATGTTCCGGAAGCACCGGAACATGTTCCGGAATCGCTGGAACATGTTCCGGAAGCACCGGAACATGTTCCGGAAGCGCCAGAACATGTTCCGGAAGCGCCGGAACATGTTCCGGAAGGACCGGAACATGTTCCGGAAGCGCCGGAACATGTTCGGGAAGGACCGGAACATGTTCCGGAAGCGCCGCAACATGTTCCGGAAGGACCGGAACATGTTCCGGAAGCGCCGGATCATGTTCCGAAAGCGCCGGAACATGTTCCGGAAGCGCCGGAACATGTTCCGGAAGCGCCGGAACATGTTCGGGAAGCACCGGAACATGTTCCGGAAGCACCGGAACATGTACCGGAAGGGCCGGAACATGTTCCGGAAGCGCCGGAACATGTTCCGGAAGCGCCGGAACATGTTCCGGAAGCGCCGGAACATGTTCCGGAAGCACCGGAACATGTTCCGGAAGGACCGGAACATGTTCCGGAAGCACTCGAACATGTTCCGGAAGGACCGGAACATGTTCCGGAAGCGCCGGAACATGTTCCGGAAGCACCAGAACATGTTCCGGAAGCACCGGAACATGTTCCGGAAGCACTCGAACATGTTCCGGAAGGACCGGAACATGTTCCGGAAGGACCGGAACATGTTCCGGAATCGCTGGAACATGTTCCGGAAGCACCGGAACATGTTCCGGAAGCACCGGAACATGTTCCGGAAGCGCCGGAACATGTTCCGGAAGGACCGGAACATGTTCCGGAAGCGCCGGATCATGTTCCGAAAGCGCCGGAACATGTTCCGGAAGCGCCGGAACATGTTCCGGAAGCGCCGGAACATATTCGGGAAGCACCGGAACATGTTCAGGAAGCACCGGAACATGTTCCGGAAGGGCCGGAACATGTTCCGGAAGGGCCGGAACATGTTCCGGAAGCGCCGGAACATGTTCCGGAAGGACCGGAACATGTTCCGGAATCGCTGGAACATGTTCCGGAAGCACCGGAACATGTTCCGGAAGGACCGGAACATGTTCCGGAAGCGCCGGAACATGTTCCGGACGGACCGGAACATGTTCCGGAAGCGCCGGAACATGTTCCGGAAGGACCGGAACATGTTCCGGAAGCGCCGGATCATGTTCCGAAAGCGCCGGAACATGTTCCGGAAGCGCCGGAACATGTTCCGGAAGCGCAGGAACATGTTCGAGAAGCACCGGAACATGTTCTGGAAGCACCGGAACATGTTCCGGAAGGGCCGGAACATGTTCCGGAAGCGCCGGTACATGTTCCGGAAGCGCCGGAACATGTTCCGGAAGGACCGGAACATGTTCCGGAATTGCTGGAACATGTTCCGGAAGCACCGGAACATGTTCCGGAAGCGCCGGAACATGTTCCGGAAGGACCGGAACATGTTCCGGAAGCGCCAGAACATGTTCCGGAAGGACCGGAACATGTTCCGGAAGCGCCGGAACATGTTCCGGAAGCGCCGGAACATGTTCCGGAAGCACCGGAACATGTTCCGGAAGCACCGGAACATATTCCGGAAGCGCCGGAACATGTTCCGGAAGCACCGGAACATGTTCCGGAAGCGCCGGAACATGTTCCGGAAGGACCGGAACATGTTCCGGAAGGACCGGAACATGTTCCGGAAGGACCGGAACATGTTCCGGAGGCGCCGGAACATGTTCCGGAAGCGCCGGAACATGTTCCGGAAGCACCGGAACATGTTCCGGAAGCACCGGAACATGTTCCGGAAGCACCGGAACATGTTCCGGAAGCACCCCAACATGTTCCGATGTTCCGGAAGGACCGGAACATGTTCCGGAAGGACCGGAACATGTTCCGGAAGGACCGGAACATGTTCCGGAAGCACCGAAAAATGTTCCAGAAGCGCCGGAACATGTTCCGGAAGCACCGGAACATGTTCCGGAAGCACCGGAACATGTTCCGGAAGCACCGGAACATGTTCCGGAAGCGCCGGAACATGTTCCGGAAGCGCCGGAAAATGTTCCGGAAGCACCGGAACATGTTCCGGAAGCACCGGAACATGTTCCGGAAGCACCGGAACATGTTCCGGAAGCGCTGGAACATGTTCCGGAAGGACCGGAACATGTTCCGAAAGCACCGGAACATGTTCCGGAAGCACCGGAACATGTTCCGGAAGCGCCGGAACATGTTCCGGAAGGACCGGAACATGATCCAGAAGGACCGGAACATGTTCCGGAAGCGCCGGAACATGTTCCGGAAGCGCCGGAACATGTTCCGGAAGCACCGGAACATGTTCCGGAAGCGCCGGAACATGTTCCGGAAGCGCCGGAAAATGTTCCGGAAGCACGGGAACATGTTCCGGAAGCGCCGGAACATGTTCCGGAAGCGCCGGAACATGTTCCGGAAGCACCGGAACATGTTCCGGAAGGACCGGAACATGTTCCGGAAGCGCCGGAACATGTTCCGGAAGCGCCGGAACGGAAGCGCCGGAACATGTTCCGGAAGCGCCGGAACATGTTCCGGAAGCACCGGAACATGTTCCGGAAGCACCGGAACATGTTCCGGAAGCGCCGGAACATGTTCCGGAAGCGCCGGAACATGTTCCGGAAGCACCGGAACATGTTCCGGAAGCGCCGGAACATGTTCCGGAAGCGCCGGAACATGTTCCGGAAGCGCCGGAACATGTTCCGGAAGCACGGGAACATGTTCCGGAAGCGCCGGAACATGTTCCGGAAGCGCCGGAACATGTTCCGGAAGCACCGGAACATGTTCCGGAAGGACCGGAACATGTTCCGGAAGCGCCGGAACGGAAGCGCCGGAACATGTTCCGGAAGCGCCGGAACATGTTCCGGAAGCGCCGGAACATGTTCCGGAAGCACCGGAACATGTTCCGGAAGCACCGGAACATGTTCCGGAAGCACCGGAACATGTTCCGGAAGCGCCGGAACATGTTCCGGAAGGACCGGAACATGTTCCGATGCTTCCGGAACATGTTCCGAAAGCACCGGAACATGTTCCGGAAGGACCAGAACATGTTCCGGAAGGACCGGAACATGTTCCGGAAGGACCGGAACATGTTCCGGAAGCACCCGAACATGTTCCGGCCAGACCGGAACATGTTACGGAAGGACCGGAACATGTTCCGGAAGCACCGGAACATGTTCCGGAAGCGCCGGAACATGTTCCGGAAGGACCGGAACATGTTCCGGAAGCGCCGGAACATGTTCCGGAAGGACCGGAACATGTTCCGGAAGCACCCGAACATGTTCCGGAAGGACGGGAACATGTTCCGGAAGGACCGGAACATGTTCCGGAAGGACCGGAACATGTTGCGGAAGCACCGGAACATGTTCCGGAAGCGCCGGAACATGTTCTGGAAGCACCGGAACATGTTCCGGAAGCACCGGAACATGTTCCGGAAGCACGGGAACATGTTCCGGAAGCGCCGGAACATGTTCCGGAAGCGCCGGATCATGTTCCGGAAGCGCCGGATCATGTTCCGGAAGCGCCGGAACATGTTGCGGCAGCGCCGGAACATGTTCCGGAAGCGCCGGAACATGTTCCGGAAGCGCCTGAACATGTTCCAGAAGCACCGGAACATGTGCCGGAAGCGCTGAAACATGTTCCGGAAGCGCCGGAAGGTGTTCCGGAAGGACCGGAACATGTTCCGGAAGCACCGGAACATGTTCCGGAAGCACGGGAACATGTTCCGGAAGCGCCGGAACATGTTCCGGAAGCGCCGGATCATGTTCCGGAAGCGCCGGAACATGTTCCGGAAGCGCCGGAACATGTTCCGGAAGCGCCGGAACATGTCCCGGAAGCGCCGGAACATGTTCGGGAAGCACCGGAACATGTTCCGGAAGCACCGGAACATGTTCCGGAAGCGCCGGAATATGTTCCGGAAGCGCTGGAACATGTTCCGGAAGGACCGGAACACGTTCCGGAAGGACCGGAACATGTTCCGGAAGCACCGGAACATGTTCCGGAAGCGCCGGAACATGTTCCGGAAGGACCAGAACATGTTCCGGAAGCGCTGGAACATGTTCCGGAAGGACCGGAACATGTTCCGGAAGCACCCGAACATGTTCCAGAAGGACCGGAACATGTTCCGGAAGGACCGGAAAATGTTCCGGAAGCACCGGAACATGTTCCGGAAGCGCCGGAACATGTTCCGGAAGCGCCGGAACATGTTACGGAAGCGCCGGAACATGTTCCGGAAGGACCGGAACATGTTCCGGAGGCACCGGAACATGGTCCGGAAGCGCCGGAACATGTTCCGGAATCGCCGGAACATGTTCCGGAGGCGCCGGAACATGTTCCGGAAGGACCGGAACATGTTCCGGAAGCACCGGAACATGTTCCGGAAGCGCCGGAACGTGTTCCGGAAGCGCCGGAACATGTTCCGGAAGGACCGGAACATGTTCCGGAAGCACCGGAACATGTTCCGGAAGCGCCGGAACATGTTCCGGAAGCACCAGAACATGTTCCGGAAGCACCGGAACATGTTCCAGAAGCGCCAGAAATTGTTCCGGAAGGACCGGAACATGTTCCGGAAGCACTCGAACATGTTCCGGAAGGACCGGAACATGTTCTGGAAGGACCGGAACAAGTTCCGGAATCGCTGGAACATGTTCCGGAAGCAGCGGAACATGTTCCGGAAGCACCGGAACATGTTCCAGAAGCGCCGGAACATGTTCCGGAATGAACAGAACATGTTCCGGAAGCGCCGGAACATGTTCCGGAAGCGCCGGAACATGTTCGGGAAGCACCGGAACATGTTCCGGAAGCACCGGAACATGTTCCGGAAGCGCCGGAACATGTTCCGGAAGCGCTGGAACATGTTCCGGAAGGACCGGAACATGTTCCGGAAGGACCGGAACATGTTCCCGAAGCGCCGGAACATGTTCCCGAAGCACCGGAACATGTTCCGGAAGCGCCGGAACATGTTCCGGGAGGACCGGAACATGTTCCGGAAGCGCCGGAACATGTTCCGGAAGGACCGGAACATGTTCCGGAAGCACCCGAACATGTTCCGGAAGGACCGGAACATGTTCCGGAAGGACCGGAACATGTTCCGGAAGCGCCGGAACATGTCCCGGAAGGACCGGAACATGTTCCGGAGGCACCGGAACATGTTCCGGAAGCGCCGGAACATGTTCCGGAATCGCCGGACTATGTTCCGGAAGCGCCGGAACACGTTCCAGAAGCACCGGAACATGTTCCGGAAGCACCGGAACATGTTCCGGAAGCGCCGGAACGTGTTCCGGAAGCACCGGAACATGTTCCGGAAGGACTGGAACATGTTCCGGAAGGACCGGAAGATGTTCCGGAGGCACCGGAACATGTTCCGGAAGCGCCGGAACATGTTCCGGAATCGCCGGAACATGTTCCGGAAGGACCGGAACGTGTTCTGGAAGCACCCGAACATGTTCCGGCCAGACCGGAACATGTTACGGAAGGACCGGAACATGTTCCGGAAGCACCGGAACATGTTCCGGAAGCGCCGGAACATGTTCCGGAAGCACCGGAAAATGTTCCGGAAGGACCGGAACATGTTCCGGAAGGACCGGAAGATATTCCGGAGGCACCGGAACATGTTACGGAAGCGCCGGAACATGTTCCGGAATAGCCGGAACATGTTCCGGAAGGACCGGAACATGTTCCGGAAGCACCCGAACATGTTCCGGCCAGACCGGAACATGTTACGGAAGGACCGGAACATGTTCCGGAAGCGCCGGAACATGTTCCGGAATCGCCGGAACATGTTCCGGAAGTGCCGGAACATGTTCCGGAAGCACCGGAACATGTTCCGGAAGCACCGGAACATGTTCCGGAAGCGCCGGAACGTGTTCCGGAAGGATCGGAACATGTTCCGGAAGGACCGGAACATGTTCCGGAAGCACCGGAACATGTTCCAGAAGGACCGGAACATGTTCCAGAAGCGCCGGAACATGTTCCGGAAGGACCGAAACATATTCCGGAAGCGCCGGATCATGTTCCGGAAGCACCGGAACATGTTCCGGAAGCACCGGAACATGTTCCGGAAGCGCCGGAACATGTTCCGGAAGCGCTGGAACATGTTCCGGAAGGACCGGAACATGTTCCGGAAGGACCGGAACATGTTCCGGAAGCACCGGAACATGTTCCGGAAGCGCCGGAACATGATCCGGGAGGACCGGAACATGTTCCGGAAGCACCCGAACATGTTCCGGAAGGACCGGAACATGTTCCGGCGCTTCCGGAACATGTTCCGGAAGCGCCGGAACATGTTCCGGAATGACCGGAACATGTTCCGGAGGCACCGGAACATGTTCCGGATGCGCCGGAACATGTTCCGGAATCGCCGGAACATGTTCCGGAAGCGCCGGAGCATGTTCCAGAAGCACCGGAACACGTTCCAGAAGCACCGGAACACGTTCCCGAAGCGCCGGAACGTGTTCCGGAAGGACCGGAACATGTTCCGGAAGCACCGGAACATGTTCCGGAAGCACCAGAACATGTTCCGGAAGCGCCGGAACATGTTCCGGAAGCACCGGAACATGTTCCGGAAGGACCGGAACATGTTCCGGAAGGACCGGAAGATGTTCCGGAGGCACCGGAACATGTTCGGGAAGCGCCGGAACATGTTCCGGAATCGCCGGAACATGTTCCGGAATGACCGGAACATGTTCCGGAAGCACCCGAACATGTTCCGGCCAGACCGGAACATGTTACGGAAGGACCGGAACATGTTCCGGAAGCACCGGAACATGTTCCGGAAGCGCCGAAACATGTTCCGGAAGCACCGGAACATGTTCCGGAAGCGCCGGAACATGTTCCGGAAGGACCGGAACATATTCCGGAAGCGCCGGATCATGTTCCGGAAGCGCCGGATCATGTTCCGGAAGCGCCGGAACATGTTCCGGAAGCGCCGGAACATGTTCGGGAAGCACCGGAACATGTTCCGGAAGCACCGGAACATGTTCCGGAAGCGCCGGAACATGTTCCGGAAGCGCTGGAACATGTTCCGGAAGCGCTGGAACATGTTCCGGAAGGACCGGAACATGTTCCGGAAGGACCGGAACATGTTCCGGAAGCACCGGAACATGTTCCGGAAGCGCCGGAACATGTTCCGGGAGGACCGGAACATGTTCCGGAAGCACCCGAACATGTTCCGAAAGGACCGGAACATGTTCCGGAGGCACCGGAACATGTTCCGGAAGCGCCGGAACATGTTTCGGAATCGCCGGAACATGTTCCGGAAGCGCCGGAGCATGTTCCAGAAGCACCGGAACACGTTCCGGAAGCACCGGAACATGTTCCCGAAGCGCCGGAACGTGTTCCGGAAGGACCGGAACATGTTCCGGAAGCACCGGAACATGTTCCGGAAGCACCGGAACATGTTCCGGAAGCGCCGGAACATGTTCCGGAAGCACCGGAACATGTTCCGGAAGGACCGGAACATGTTCCGGAAGGACCGGAAGATGTTCCGGAGGCACCGGAACATGTTCCGGAAGCGCCGGAACATGTTCTGGAATCGCCAGAACATGTTCCGGAATGACCGGAACATGTTCCGGAAGCACCCGAACATGTTCCAGCCAGACCGGAACATGTTACGGAAGGACCGGAACATGTTCCGGAAGCACCGGAACATGTTCCGGAAGCACCGGAACATGTTCCGGAAGCGCCGGAACATGTTCCGGAAGGACCGGAACATGTTCCGGAAGCACCGGAACATGTTCCGGAAGCACCGGAACATGTTCCGGAAGCACCGGAACATGTTCCGGAGGCACCGGAACATGTTCCGGAAGCGCCGGACTATGTTCCGGAATCGCCGGAACATGTTCCGGAAGCGCCGGAACATGTTCCAGAAGCACCGGAACATGTTCCGGAAGCGCCGGAACATGTTCCGGAAGGACCGGAACATGTTCTGGAAGGACCGGAACATGTTCCGGAAGCACCGGAACATGTTCCGGAAGCACCGGAACATGTTCCGGAAGGACCGGAACATGTTCCGGAAGGACCGGAACATGTTCCGGAAGCACGGAAACATGTTCCGGAATCGCCGGAACATGTTCCGGAAGCGCCGGAACATGTTCCAGAAGCACCGGAACATGTTCCGGAAGCACCGGAACATGTTCCGGAAGCGCCGGAACGTGTTCCGGAAGCGCCGGAACATGTTCCGGAAGCGCCGAAAGATGTTCCGGAAGCGCCGGAACGTGTGCCGGAAGCGCCGGAACATGTTCCGGAAGCACCGGAACATGTTCCGGAAGCACCAGAACATGTTCCAGAAGCGCCGGAACATGTTCCGGAAGGACCGGAACATGTTCCGGAAGCACTCGAACATGTTCCGGAAGGACCGGAACATGTTCCGGAAGGACCGGAACAAGTTCCGGAATCGCTGGAACATGTTCCGGAAGCACCGGAACATGTTCCGGAAGCACCGGAACATGTTCCGGAAGCGCCGGAACATGTTCCGGAATGACCGGAACATGTTCCGGAAGCGCCGGATCATGTTCCGGAAGCGCCGGAACATGTTCCGGAAGCGCCGGAACATGTTCCGGAAGCGCCGGAACATGTTCGGGAAGCACCGGAACATGTTCCGGAAGCACCGGAACATGTTCCGGAAGCGCCGGAACATGTCCCGGAGACGCTGGAACATGTTCCGTAAGGACCGGAACATGTTCCGGAAGGACCGGAACATGTTCCAGAAGCGCCGGAACATGTCCCGGAAGCACCGGAACATGTTCCGGAAGCGCCGGAACATGTTCCGGGAGGACCGGAACATGTTCCGGAAGCGCCGGAACATGTTCCGGAAGGACCGGAACATGTTCCGGAAGCACCCGAACATGTTCCGGAAGGACCATAACATGTTCCGGAAGGACCGGAACATGTTCCGGAAGCGCTGGAACATGTTCCGGAAGGACCGGAACATGTTCCGGAAGCACCGGAACATGTTCCGGAAGCACCGGAACATGTTCCGGAAGCGCCGGAACATGTTCCGGAAGGACCGGAACATGTTCCGGAAGCACCGGAACATGTTCCGGAAGCACCGGAACATGTTCCGGAAGCACCGGAACATGTTCCGGAGGCACCGGAACATGTTCCGGAAGCGCCGGACTATGTTCCGGAATCGCCGGAACATGTTCCGGAAGCGCCGGAACATGTTCCAGAAGCACCGGAACATGTTCCGGAAGCGCCGGAACATGTTCCGGAAGGACCGGAACATGTTCTGGAAGGACCGGAACATGTTCCGGAAGCACCGGAACATGTTCCGGAAGCACCGGAACATGTTCCGGAAGGACCGGAACATGTTCCGGAAGGACCGGAACATGTTCCGGAAGCACGGAAACATGTTCCGGAATCGCCGGAACATGTTCCGGAAGCGCCGGAACATGTTCCAGAAGCACCGGAACATGTTCCGGAAGCACCGGAACATGTTCCGGAAGCGCCGGAACGTGTTCCGGAAGCGCCGGAACATGTTCCGGAAGCGCCGAAAGATGTTCCGGAAGCGCCGGAACGTGTGCCGGAAGCGCCGGAACATGTTCCGGAAGCACCGGAACATGTTCCGGAAGCACCAGAACATGTTCCAGAAGCGCCGGAACATGTTCCGGAAGGACCGGAACATGTTCCGGAAGCACTCGAACATGTTCCGGAAGGACCGGAACATGTTCCGGAAGGACCGGAACAAGTTCCGGAATCGCTGGAACATGTTCCGGAAGCACCGGAACATGTTCCGGAAGCACCGGAACATGTTCCGGAAGCGCCGGAACATGTTCCGGAATGACCGGAACATGTTCCGGAAGCGCCGGATCATGTTCCGGAAGCGCCGGAACATGTTCCGGAAGCGCCGGAACATGTTCCGGAAGCGCCGGAACATGTTCGGGAAGCACCGGAACATGTTCCGGAAGCACCGGAACATGTTCCGGAAGCGCCGGAACATGTCCCGGAGACGCTGGAACATGTTCCGTAAGGACCGGAACATGTTCCGGAAGGACCGGAACATGTTCCAGAAGCGCCGGAACATGTCCCGGAAGCACCGGAACATGTTCCGGAAGCGCCGGAACATGTTCCGGGAGGACCGGAACATGTTCCGGAAGCGCCGGAACATGTTCCGGAAGGACCGGAACATGTTCCGGAAGCACCCGAACATGTTCCGGAAGGACCATAACATGTTCCGGAAGGACCGGAACATGTTCCGGAAGCGCTGGAACATGTTCCGGAAGGACCGGAACATGTTCCGGAGGCACCGGAACATGTTCCGGAAGCGCCGGAACATGTTCCGGAATCGCCGGAACATGTTCCGGAAGCGCCGGAACATGTTCCAGAAGTACCGGAACATGTTCCGGAAGCACCGGAACATGTTCCGGAAGCGCCGGAACGTGTTCCGGAAAGAGCGGAACATGTTCCAGAAGCACCGGAACATGTTCCGGAAGCACCGGAACATGTTCCGGAAGCGCCGGAACATGTTCTGGAAGCACCGGAACATGTTCCGGAAGCACCGGAACATGTTCCGGAAGCACCGGAACATGTTCCGGAAGCGCCGGAACATGTTCCGGAAGGACGGGAACATGTTCCGAAAGCACCGGAACATGTTCCGGAAGCACCGGAACATGTTCCGGAAGCGCCGGAACATGTTCCGGAAGGACGGGAACATGTTCCGAAAGCACCGGAACATGTTCCGGAAGCACCGGAACATGTTCCGGAAGCACCGGAACATGTTCCGGAAGCACCGGAACATGTTCCGGAAGCACCGGAACATGTTCCGGAAGCGCCGGAACATGTTCCGGAAGCACCGGAACATGTTCCGGAAGGACCGGAACATGTTCCGGAAGCGCCGGAACATGTTCCGGAAGCACCGGAACATGTTCCGGAAGCACCGGAACATGTTCCGGAAGCGCCGGAACATGTTCCGGAAGGACCGGAACATGTTCCGGAAGGACCGGAACATGTTCCGGAAGCGCCGTAACATGTTCCGGAAGCACCGGAACATGTTCCGGAAGCGCCGGAACATGTCCCGGAAGCGCCGGAACGTGTTCCGGAAGCGCCGGAACGTGTTCCGGAAGGACCGAAACATGTTCCGGAAGCGCCGGAACATGTTCCGGAAGCGCCGGAACATGTTCCGGAAGCACCGGAACATGTTCCGGAAGCGCCGGAACATGTTCCGGAAGCGCCGGAACATGTTCCGGAAGCACCGGAACATGTTCCGGAAGCACCGGAACATGTTCCGGAAGCACCGGAACATGTTCCGGAAGCGCCGGAACATGTTCCGGAAGCACCGGAACATGTTCCAGAAGCACCGGATCATGTTCCGGAAGGGCCGGAACATGTTCCGGAAGCGCCGGAACATGTTCCGGAAGGGCCGGAACATGTTCCGGAAGCGCCGGAACATGTTCCGGAAGGACCGGAACATGTTCCGGAATCGCTGGAACATGTTCCGGAAGCACCGGAACATGTTCCGGAAGCACCGGAACATGTTCCGGAAGCGCCGGAACATGTTCCGGAAGCGCCGGAACATGTTCCGGAAGCGCCGGAACATGTTCCTGAAGCACCGGAACATGTTCCGGAAGCACCGGAACATGTTCGGGAAGCGCCGGAACATGTTCCGGAAGCACCGGAACATGTTCCGAAAGCACCGGAACATGTTCCGGAAGCACCGGAACATGTTCCGGAAGCACCGGAACATGTTCCGGAAGCACCGGAACATGTTCCGGAAGGACCGGAACATGTTCCGGAAGCGCCAGAACATGTTCCGGAAGCACTGGAACATGTTCCGGAAGGACCGGAACATGTTCCGGAAGGACCGGAACATGTTCCGGAAGCGCCGCAACATGTTCCGGAAGCACCGGAACATGTTCCGGAAGCACCGGAACATGTTCCGGAATGACCGGAACATGTTCCGGAAGCGCCGGAACATGTTCCGGAAGCGCCGGAACGTGTTTCGGAAGGACCGGAACATGTTCCGGAAGCGCCGGAACATGTTCCGGAAGCACCGGAACATGTTCCGGAAGCACCGGAACATGTTCCGGAAGCGCCGGAACATGTTCCGGAAGCACCGGAACATGTTCCGGAAGCACCGGAACATGTTCCGGAAGCGCCGGAACATGTTCCGGAAGGACCGGAACATGTTCCGGAAGGACCGGAACATGTTCCGGAAGCACCGGAACATGTTCCGGAAGCACCGGAACATGTTCCGGAAGCGCCGGAACATGTTCCGGAAGGACCGGAACATGTTCCGGAAGGACCGGAACATGTTCCGGAAGCACCGGAACATGTTCCGGCGCTCCCGGAACATGTTCCGGCGCTTCCGGAACATGTTTCGGCGCTTCCGGAACATGTTCCGGAAGCGCCGGAACATGTTCCGGAAGCACCGGAACATGTTCCGGAGGCACCGGAACATGTTCCGGAAGCGCCGGAACATGTTCCGGAAGCGCCGGAACGTGTTCCGGAAGGACCAGAACATGTTCCGGAAGCACCGGAACATGTTCCGGAAGCGCCGGAACGTGTTCCGGAAGGACCGGAACATGTTCCAGAAGCACCGGAACATGTTCCGGAAGCACCGGAACATGTTCCGGAAGCGCCGGAACATGTTCCGGAAGCACCGGAACATGTTCCGGAAGCACCGGAACATGTTCCGGAAGCGCCGGAACATGTTCCGGAAGGACCGGAACATGTTCCGAAAGCACCGGAACATGTTCCGGAAGCACCGGAACATGTTCCGGAAGCACCGGAACATGTTCCGGAAGGACCGGAACATGTTCCGGAAGGACCGGAACATGTTCCGAAAGCGCCGGAACATGTTCCGGAAGCACTGGAACATGTTCCGGAAGGACCGGAACATGTTCCGGAAGGACCGGAACATGTTCCGGAAGCGCCGGAACATGTTCCGGAAGCACCGGAACATGTTCCGGAATGACCGGAACATGTTCCGGAAGCGCCGGAACATGTTCCGGAAGGACCGGAACATGTTCCGGAAGCACCGGAACATGTTCTGGAAGCACCGGGACATGTTCCAGAAGGACCGGAACATGTTCCGGAAGCGCCAGAACATGTTCGGGAAGCACCGGAACATGTTCCAGAAGCACCGGATCATGTTCCGGAAGGGCCGGAACATGTTCCGGAAGCGCCGGAACATGTTCCGGAAGGGCCGGAACATGTTCCGGAAGCGCCAGAACATGTTCCGGAAGGACCGAAACATGTTCCGGAATCGCTGGAACATGTTCCGGAAGCACCGGAACATGTTCCGGAAGCACCGGAACATGTTCCGGAAGCGCCAGAACATGTTCCGGAAGCGCCGGAACATGTTCCGGAAGCGCCGGAACATGTTCCGGAAGCACCGGAACATGTTCCGGAAGCACCGGAACATGTTCCGGAAGCGCCGGAACATGTTCCGGAAGCACCGGAACATGTTCCGAAAGCACCGGAACATGTTCCGGAAGCACCGGAACATGTTCCGGAAGCACCGGAACATGTTCCGGAAGCACCGGAACATGTTCCGGAAGCACCGGAACATGTTCCGGAAGCGCCGGAACATGTTCCGGAAGCACCGGAACATGTTCCGGAAGCACCGGAACATGTTCCGGAAGCGCCGGAACATGTTCCGGAAGGACCGGAACATGTTCCGGAAGCGCCGGAACATGTTCCGGAAGCACCGGAACATGTTCCGGAAGCACCGGAACATGTTCCGGAGGCACCGGAACATGTTCCGGAAGCGCCGGAACATGTTCCGGAAGCGCCGGAACATGTTCCGGAAGCACCGGAACATGTTCCGGAAGCACCGGAACATGTTCCGGAAGCGCCGGAACATGTTCCGGAAGCACCGGAACATGTTCCGGAAGCACCGGAACATGTTCTGGAAGCGCCGGAACATGTTCCGGAAGGACCGGAACATGTTCCGGAAGCACCGGAACATGTTCCGGAAGCACCGGAACATGTTCCGGAAGCACCGGAACATGTTCCGGAGGCACCGGAACATGTTCCGGAAGCGCCGGAACGTGTTCCGGAAGCGCCGGAACGTGTTCCGGAAGCGCCGGAACGTGTTCCGGAAGCACCGGAACATGTTCCGGAAGCGCCGGAACGTGTTCCGGAAGCGCCGGAACGTGTTCCGGAAGCGCCGGAACGTGTTCCGGAAGCACCGGAACATGTTCCGGAAGCACCGGAACATGTTCCGCAAGCACCAGACCATGTTCCGGAAGCGCCGGAACATGTTCGGGAAGCACCGGAACATGTTCCCGAAGGACCGGAACATGTTCCGGAAGCGCCGGAACATGTTCCGGAAGCGCCGGAACATGGTCCGGAAGCGCCGGAACATGTTCCGGAAGCGCCGGAACGTGTTCCGGAAGCACCGGAACATGTTCCGGAAGCACCGGAACATGTTCCGGAAGCACCGGACCATGTTCCGGTCCTTCCGGAACATGGTCCGGTGCTTCCGGAACATGTTCCGGAAGCGCCGGAACATGTTCCGGAAGCGCCGGAACATGTTCCGGAAGCGCCGGAACATGTTCCGGAAGGACCGGAACATGTTCCGGTGCTTCCGGAACATGTTCCGGAATCGCTGGAACATGTTCCGGAAGCACCGGAACATGTTCCGGAAGCACCGGAACATGTTCCGGATGGACCGGAACATGTTCCGGAAGCGCCAGAACATGTTCGGGAAGCACCGGAACATGTTCCAGAAGCACCGGATCATGTTCCGGAAGGGCCGGAACATGTTCCGGAAGCGCCGGAACATGTTCCGGAAGGGCCGGAACATGTTCCGGAAGCGCCGGAACATGTTCCGGAAGGACCGGAACATGTTCCGGAATCGCTGGAACATGTTCCGGAAGCACCGGAACATGTTCCGGAAGCACCGGAACATTTTCTGGAAGCACCGGAACATGTTCCGGAAGCGCCGGAACATGTTCCGGAAGCGCCGGAACATGTTCCGGAAGCGCCGGAACATGTTCCGGAAGCACCGGAACATGTTCCGGAAGCACCGGAACATGTTCTGAAAGCACCGGAACATGTTCCGGAAGCACCAGAACATGTTCCGGAAGCACCGGAACATGTTCCGGAAGGACCGGAACATGTTCCGGAAGGACCGGAACATGTTCCGGAAGCGCCGGAACATGTTCCGGAAGCACTGGAACATGTTCCGGAAGGACCGGAACATGTTCCGGAAGGACCGGAACATGTTCCGGAAGGACCGGAACATGTTCCGGAAGCGCCGGAACATGTTCCGGAAGCACCGGAACATGTTCCGGAAGCACCGGAACATGTTCCGGAATGACCGGAACATGTTCCGGAAGCGCCGGAACATGTTCTGGAAGCGCCGGAACGTGTTCCGGAAGGACCGGAACATGTTCCGGAAGCGCCGGAACATGTTCCGGAAGCACCGGAACATGTTCCGGAAGCACCGGAACATGTTCCGGAAGCGCCGGAACATGTTCCGGAAGCACCGGAACATGTTCCGGAAGCACCGGAACATGTTCCGGAAGCGCCGGAACATGTTCCGGAAGGACCGGAACATGTTCCGGAAGCACCGGAACATGTTCCGGAGGCACCGGAACATGTTCCGGTGCTTCCGGAACATGTTCCGGAAGCGCCAGAACATGTTCCGGAAGCGCCGGAACATGTTCCGGAAGCGCCGGAACGTGTTCCGGAAGGACCGGAACATGTTCCGGAAGCACCGGAACATGTTCCGGAAGCGCCGGAACGTGTTCCGGAATGACCGGAACATGTTCCAGAAGCACCGGAACATGTTCCGGAAGCACCGGAACATGTTTCGGAAGCGCCGAAACATGTTCCGGAAGCACCGGAACATGTTCCGGAAGCACCGGAACATGTTCCGGAAGCACCGGAACATGTTCCGGAAGCGCCGGAACATGTTCCGGAAGGACCGGAACATGTTCCGAAAGCACCGGAACATGTTCCGGAAGCACCGGAACATGTTCCGGAAGCACCGGAACATGTTCCGGAAGGACCGGAACATGTTCCGGAGGCGCCGGAACATGTTCCGGAAGCACTGGAACATGTTCTGGAAGGACCGGAACATGTTCCGGAAGGACCGGAACATGTTCCGGAAGCGCCAGAACATGTTCCGGAAGCACCGGAACATGTTCCGGAAGCACCGGAACATGTTCCGGAATGACCGGAACATGTTCCGGAAGCGCCGGAACATGTTCCGGAAGCGCCGGAACATGTTCCGGAAGCGCCGGAACGTGTTCCGGAAGCGCCGGAACGTGTTCCGGAAGGACCGGAACATGTTCCAGAAGCGCCGGAACATGTTCCGGAAGCACCGGAACATGTTCCGGAAGCACCGGAACATGTTCCGGAAGCGCCGGAACATGTTCCGGAAGGACCGGAACATGTTCCGGAAGCGCCAGAACATGTTCGGGAAGCACCGGAACATGTTCCAGAAGCACCGGATCATGTTCCGGAAGGGCCGGAACATGTTCCGGAAGCGCCGGAACATGTTCTGGAAGCGCGGGAACATGTTCCGGAAGCGCCGGAACATGTTCCGGAAGGACCGGAACATGTTCCGGAATCGCTGGAACATGTTCCGGAAGCACCGGAACATGTCCCGGAAGCACCGGAACATGTTCCGGAAGCGCCGGAACATGTTCCGGAAGCGCCGGAACATGTTCCGGAAGCGCCGGAACATGTTCCGGAAGCACCGGAACATGTTCCGGAAGCGCCGGAACGTGTTCCGGAAGCGCCGGAACGTGTTCCGGAAGCACCGGAACATGTTCCGAAAGCACCGGAACATGTTCCGGAAGCACCGGAACATGTTCCGGAAGCACCGGAACATGTTCCGGAAGGACCGGAACATGTTCCGGAAGCGCCGGAACATGTTCCGGAAGGACCGGAACATGTTCCGGAAGGACCGGAACATGTTCCGGAAGCGCCGGAACATGTTCCGGAAGCACCGGAAAATGTTTAGGAAGCACCGGAACATGTTCCGGAAAGACCGGAACATGTTCCGGAAGCGCCGGAACATGTTCCGGAAGCGCCGGAACGTGTTCCGGAAGGACCGGAACATGTTCCGGAAGCGCCGGAACATGTTCCGGAAGCACCGGAACATGTTCCGGAAGCGCCGGAACATGTTCCGGAAGCACCGGAACATGTTCCGGAAGCACCGGAACATGTTCCGGAAGCGCCGGAACATGTTCCGGAAGGACCGGAACATGTTCCGGAAGGACCGGAACATGTTCCGGAAGCACCGGAACATGTTCCGGCGCTCCCGGAACATGTTCCGGCGCTTCCGGAACATGTTCCGGAAGCGCCGGAACATGTTCCGGAAGCGCCGGAACATGTTCCGGAAGCGCCGGAACATGTTCCGGAAGCACCGGAACATGTTCCGGAGGCACCGGAACATGTTCCGGAAGCGCCGGAACATGTTCCGGAAGCGCCGGAACATGTTCCGGAAGCGCCGGAACGTGTTCCGGAAGCACCGGAACATGTTCCGGAAGCGCCGGAACATGTTCCGGAAGCGCCGGAACGTGTTCCGGAAGGACCGGAACATTTTCCGGAAGCACCGGAACATGTTCCGGAAGCACCAGACCATGTTCCGGAAGGACCGGAACATGTTCCGGAAGGACCGGAACATGTTCCAGAAGCGCCGGAACATGTTCGGGAAGCACCGGAACATGTTCCGGAAGGACCGGAACATGTTCCGGAAGCGCCGGAACATGTTCCGGAAGCGCCGGAACATGTTCCGGAGGCACCGGAACATGTTCCGGAAGCGCCGGAACATGTTCCGGAAGCGCCGGAACATGTTCCGGAAGCGCCGGAACGTGTTCCGGAAGCACCGGAACGTGTTCCGGAAGCACCGGAACGTGTTCCGGAAGCGCCGGAACATGTTCCGGAAGGACCGGAACATGTTCCGGAAGCACCGGACCATGTTCCGGAAGGACCGGAACATGTTCCGGAAGGACCGGAACATGTTCCGGAAGCGCCGGAACATGTTCGGGAAGCACCGGAACATGTTCCGGAAGGACCGGAACATGTTCCGGAAGCGCCGGAACATGTTCCGGAAGCGCCGGAACATGTTCCGGAAGCGCCGGAACATGTTCCGGAAGCGCCGGAACATGTTCCGGAAGGACCGGAACATGTTCCGGAATCGCTGGAACATGTTCCGGAAGCACCGGAACATGTTCCGGAAGCACCGGAACATGTTCCGGAAGCACCGGAACATGTTCCGGAAGCACCGGAACATGTTCCGGAAGGACCGGAACATGTTCCGGAAGCACCCGAACATGTTCCGGCCCGACCGGAACATGTTACGGAAGGACCGCAACATGTTCCGGAAGCACCGGAACATGTTCCGGAAGCACCGGAACATGTTCCGGAAGCACCGGAACATGTTCCGGAAGCGCGAGAACATGTTCCGGAAGCGCGGGAACATGTTCCGGAAGCACCGGAACATGTTCCGGAAGCGCCAGAACATGTTCCGGAAGCGCCGGAACATGTTCCGGAAGCACCGGAACATGTTCCGGAAGCACCGGAACATGTTCCGGAAGCTCCGGAACATGTTCCGGAAGGACCGGAACATGTTCCGGAAGCGCCGGAACATGTTCGGGAAGCACCGGAACATGTTCTGGAAGGACCGGAACATGTTCCGGAAGCGCCGGAACATGTTCCGGCGCTTCCGGAACATGTTCCGGCAGGACCGGAACATGTTCCGGAATCGCTGGAACATGTTCCGGGAGCACCGGAACATGTTCCGGAAGCGCCGGAACATGTTCCGGAAGCGCCGGAACGTGTTCCGGAAGGACCGGAACATTTTCCGGAAGCACCGGAACATGTTCCGGAAGCACCAGACCATGTTCTGGAAGGACCGGAACATGTTCCGGAAGGACCGGAACATGTTCCGGAAGCGCCGGAACATGTTCGGGAAGCACCGGAACATGTTCCGGAAGGACCGGAACATGTTCCGGAAGCGCCGGAACATGTTCCGGAAGCGCCGGAACATGTTCCGGAGGCACCGGAACATGTTCCGGAAGCGCCGGAACATGTTCCGGAAGCGCCGGAACATGTTCCGGAAGCGCCGGAACGTGTTCCGGAAGCACCGGAACGTGTTCCGGAAGCACCGGACCATGTTCCGGAAGGACCGGAACATGTTCCGGAAGGACCGGAACATGTTCCGGAAGCGCCGGAACATGTTCGGGAAGCACCGGAACATGTTCCGGAAGGACCGGAACATGTTCCGGAAGCGCCGGAACATCTTCCGGAAGCGCCGGAACATGTTCCGGAAGCGCCGGAACATGTTCCGGAAGCGCCGGAACATGTTCCGGAAGGACCGGAACATGTTCCGGAATCGCTGGAACATGTTCCGGAAGCACCGGAACATGTTCCGGAAGCACCGGAACATGTTCCGGAAGCACCGGAACATGTTCCGGAAGCACCGGAACATGTTCCGGAAGGACCGGAACATGTTCCGGAAGCGCCGGAACATGTTCCGGCGCTTCCGGAACATGTTCCGGCAGGACCGGAACATGTTCCGGAATCGCTGGAACATGTTCCGGGAGCACCGGAACATGTTCCGGAAGCGCCGGAACATGTTCCGGAAGCGCCGGAACGTGTTCCGGAAGGACCGGAACATTTTCCGGAAGCACCGGAACATGTTCCGGAAGCACCAGACCATGTTCTGGAAGGACCGGAACATGTTCCGGAAGGACCGGAACATGTTCCGGAAGCGCCGGAACATGTTCGGGAAGCACCGGAACATGTTCCGGAAGGACCGGAACATGTTCCGGAAGCGCCGGAACATGTTCCGGAAGCGCCGGAACATGTTCCGGAGGCACCGGAACATGTTCCGGAAGCACCAGACCATGTTCTGGAAGGACCGGAACATGTTCCAGAAGGACCGGAACATGTTCCGGAAGCGCCGGAACATGTTCGGGAAGCACCGGAACATGTTCCGGAAGGACCGGAACATGTTCCGGAAGCGCCGGAACATGTTCCGGAAGCGCCGGAACATGTTCCGGAGGCACCGGAACATGTTCCGGAAGCGCCGGAACATGTTCCGGAAGCGCCGGAACATGTTCCGGAAGCGCCGGAACATGTTCCGGAAGCGCCGGAACGTGTTCCGGAAGCACCGGAACGTGTTCCGGAAGCACCGGAACATGTTCCGGAAGCGCCGGAACATGTTCCGGAAGGACCGGAACATGTTCCGGAAGCACCGGACCATGTTCCGGAAGGACCGGAACATGTTCCGGAAGGACCGGAACATGTTCCGGAAGCGCCGGAACATGTTCGGGAAGCACCGGAACATGTTCCGGAAGGACCGGAACATGTTCCGGAAGCGCCGGAACATGTTCCGGAAGCGCCGGAACATGTTCCGGAAGCGCCGGAACATGTTCCGGAAGCGCCGGAACATGTTCCGGAAGGACCGGAACATGTTCCGGAATCGCTGGAACATGTTCCGGAAGCACCGGAACATGTTCCGGAAGCACCGGAACATGTTCCGGAAGCACCGGAACATGTTCCGGAAGCACCGGAACATGTTCCGGAAGGACCGGAACATGTTCCGGAAGCGCCGGAACATGTTCCGGCGCTTCCGGAACATGTTCCGGCAGGACCGGAACATGTTCCGGAATCGCTGGAACATGTTCCGGGAGCACCGGAACATGTTCCGGAAGCGCCGGAACATGTTCCGGAAGCGCCGGAACGTGTTCCGGAAGGACCGGAACATTTTCCGGAAGCACCGGAACATGTTCCGGAAGCACCAGACCATGTTCTGGAAGGACCGGAACATGTTCCGGAAGGACCGGAACATGTTCCGGAAGCGCCGGAACATGTTCGGGAAGCACCGGAACATGTTCCGGAAGGACCGGAACATGTTCCGGAAGCGCCGGAACATGTTCCGGAAGCGCCGGAACATGTTCCGGAGGCACCGGAACATGTTCCGGAAGCGCCGGAACATGTTCCGGAAGCACCGGAACGTGTTCCGGAAGCACCGGAACATGTTCCGGAAGCGCCGGAACATGTTCCGGAAGGACCGGAACATGTTCCGGAAGCACCGGACCATGTTCCGGAAGGACCGGAACATGTTCCGGAAGGACCGGAACATGTTCCGGAAGCGCCAGAACATGTTCGGGAAGCACCGGAACATGTTCCGGAAGGACCGGAACATGTTCCGGAAGCGCCGGAACATGTTCCGGAAGCGCCGGAACATGTTCCGGAAGCGCCGGAACATGTTCCGGAAGCGCCGGAACATGTTCCGGAAGGACCGGAACATGTTCCGGAATCGCTGGAACATGTTCCGGAAGCACCGGAACATGTTCCGGAAGCACCGGAACATGTTCCGGAAGCACCGGAACATGTTCCGGAAGCACCGGAACATGTTCCGGAAGGACCGGAACATGTTCCGGAAGCACCCGAACATGTTCCGGCCCGACCGGAACATGTTACGGAAGGACCGCAACATGTTCCGGAAGCACCGGAACATGTTCCGGAAGCACCGGAACATGTTCCGGAAGCACCGGAACATGTTCCGGAAGCGCGAGAACATGTTCCGGAAGCGCGGGAACATGTTCCGGAAGCACCGGAACATGTTCCGGAAGCGCCAGAACATGTTCCGGAAGCGCCGGAACATGTTCCGGAAGCACCGGAACATGTTCCGGAAGCACCGGAACATGTTCCGGAAGCTCCGGAACATGTTCCGGAAGGACCGGAACATGTTCCGGAAGCGCCGGAACATGTTCGGGAAGCACCGGAACATGTTCCGGAAGGACCGGAACATGTTCCGGAAGCGCCGGAACATGTTCCGGCGCTTCCGGAACATGTTCCGGCAGGACCGGAACATGTTCCGGAATCGCTGGAACATGTTCCGGGAGCACCGGAACATGTTCCGGAAGCACCGGAACATGTTCCGGAAGCGCCGGAACATGTTCCGGAAGCGCCGGAACATGTTCCGGAAGCGCCGGAACATGTTCCGGAAGCGCCGGAACATGTTCCGGAAGCGCCGGAACATGTTCCGGAAGGACCGGAACATGTTCCGGAAGCACCGGAACATGTCCCGGAAGCGCCGGAACATGTCCCGGAAGCGCCGGAACATGTTCCGGAAGGACCGGAACATGTTCCGGAAGGACCGGAACATGTTCCGGAAGCACCGGAACATGTTCCGGAAGCACCGGAACATGTTCCGGAAGCGCCGGAACATGTTCCGGAAGCGCCGGAACGTGTTCCGGAAGGACCGGAACGTGTTCGGGAAGCGGCGGAACATGTTCCGGAAGGACCGGAACATGTTCCGGAAGCGCCGGAACATGTTCCGGAAGCACCGGAACATGTTCCGGAAGCGCCGGAACATGTTCCGGAAGCGCCGCAACATGTTCCGGAAGCACGGGAACATGTTCCGGAAGCGCCGGAACATGTTCCAGAAGCGCCGGAACATGTTCCGGAAGCACCGGAACATGTTCCGGTGCTTCCGGAACATGTTCCGGAAGCACCGGAACATGTTCCGGAAGCGCCGGAACATGTTCCGGAAGCGCCGGAACGGAAGCGCCGGAACATGTTCCGGAAGCGCCGGAACATGTTCCGGAAGCGCCGGAACATGTTCCAGAAGCACCGGAACATGTTCCGGAAGCACCAGAACATGTTCCGGAAGCACTCGAACATGTTCCGGAAGCACCGGAACATGTTCCGGAAGGACCGGAACATGTTCCGGAAGCGCCGGAACATGTTCCGGAAGCGCCGGAACGGAAGCGCCGGAACATGTTCCGGAAGCGCCGGAACATGTTCCGGAAGCGCCGGAACATGTTCCGGAAGCGCCGGAACGTGTTCCGGAAGGACCGGAAGCGCCGGAACATGTTCCGGAAGCACCGGAACATGTTGCGGAAGCACAGGAACATGTTCCGGAAGCGCCGGAACATGTTCCGGAAGCGCCGGAACATGTTCCGGAAGCACCGGAACATGTTCCGGAAGCACCGGAACATGTTCCGGAAGCGCCGGAACATGTTCCGGAAGGACCGGAACATGTTCCGATGCTTCCGGAACATGTTCCGAAAGCACCGGAACATGTTCCGGAAGGACCGGAACATGTTCCGGAAGGACCGGAACATGTTCCGGAGGCACCGGAACATGTTCCGGAAGCTCCGGAACATGTTCCGGAATCGCCGGAACATGTTCCGGAAGCACCCGAACATGTTCCGGCCCGACCGGAACATGTTACGGAAGGACCGCAACATGTTCCGGAAGCACCGGAACATGTTCCGGAAGCACCGGAACATGTTCCGGAAGCGCGGGAACATGTTCCGGAAGCGCGGGAACATGTTCCGGAAGCACCGGAACATGTTCCGGAAGCGCCGGAACATGTTCCGGAAGCGCCGGAACATGTTCCGGAAGCGCCCGAACATGTTCCGGAAGCATCGGAACATGTTCCGGAAGCACCGGAACATGTTCCGGAAGCACCGGAACATGTTCCGGAAGGACCGGAACATGTTCCGGAAGCGCCGGAACATGTTCGGGAAGCACCGGAACATGTTCCGGAAGGACCGGAACATGTTCCGGAAGCGCCGGAACATGTTCCGGAAGCGCCGGAACATGTTCCGGAAGCGCCGGAACATGTTCCGGAAGGACCGGAACATGTTCCGGAAGCACCGGAACATGTTCCGGAAGCACCGGAACATGTTCCGGAAGCGCCGGAACATGTTCCGGAAGCGCCGGAACATGTTCCGGAAAGACCGGAACATGTTCCGGAAGCACCGGAACATGTCCCGGAAGGACCGGAACATGTTCCGGAAGCGCCGGAATATGTTCCGGAAGCACTGGAACATGTTCCGGAAGGACCGGAACATGTTCCGGAAGGACCGGAACATGTTCCGGAAGCGCCGGAACATGTTCCGGAAGCGCCGGAACGTGTTCCGGAAGGACCGGAACATGTTCCGGAAGGACCGGAACATGTTGCGGAAGCGCCGGAACATGTTCCGGAAGCGCCGGAACATGTTCCGGAAGCACCGGAACATGTTCCGGAAGCGCCGGAACATGTTCCGGAAGCGCCGCAACATGTTCCGGAAGCACGGGAACATGTTCCGGAAGCGCCGGAACATGTTCCGGAAGCACCGGAACATGTTCCGGAAGGACCGGAACATGTTCCGGAAGCGCCGGAACATGTTCCGGAAGCGCCGGAACGGAAGCGCCGGAACATGTTCCGAAAGCGCCGGAACATGTTCCGGAAGCGCTGGAACATGTTCCGGAAGCACCAGAACATGTTCCGGAAGCGCCGGAACATGTTCCGGAAGCGCCGGAACATGTTCCGGAAGCACCGGAACATGTTGCGGAAGCACCGGAACATGTTCCGGAAGCGCCGGAAAATGTTCCGGAAGCGCCGGAACATGTTCCGGAAGCACCGGAACATGTTCCAGAAGCGCCAGAACATGTTCCGGAAGGACCGGAACATGTTCCGATGCTTCCGGAACATGTTCCGAAAGCACCGGAACATGTTCCGGAAGGACCAGAACATGTTCAGGAAGGACCGGAACATGTTCCGGAGGCACCGGAACATGTTCCGGAAGCTCCGGAACATGTTCCGGAATCGCCGGAACATGTTCCGGAAGGACCGGAACATGTTCCGGAAGCGCCCGAACATGTTCCGGCCCGACCGGAACATGTTACGGAAGGACCGCAACATATTCCGGAAGCACCGGAACATGTTCCGGAAGCACCGGAACATGTTCCGGAAGCACCGGAACATGTTCCGGAAGCGCGGGAACATGTTCCGGAAGCGCGGGAACATGTTCCGGAAGCACCGGACCATGTTCCGGAAGCGCCGGAACATGTTCCGGAAGCGCCGGAACATGTTCCGGAAGCACCGGAACATGTTCCGGAAGCGTCCGAACATGTTCCGGAAGGACCGGAACATGTTCCGGAAGGACCGGAACATGTTCCGGAAGCACCCGAACATGTTCCGGAAGGACCCGAACATGTTCCGGAAGGACCAGAACATGTTCCGGAAGGACCGGAACATGTTCCGGAGGCACCGGAACATGTTCCGGAAGCGCCGGAACATGTTGGGGAATCGCCGGAACATGTTCCGGAAGGACCGGAACATGTTCCGGAAGCACTCGAACATGTTCCGGAAGGACCGGAACATGTTCCGGAAGGACCAGAACATTTTCCGGAAGGACCAGAACATGTTCCGGAAGCGCCGGAACATGTTCCGGCGCTTCCGGAACATGTTCCGGTGCTTCAGGAACATGTTGCAGTGCTTCCGGAACATGTTCCGGAAGCACCGGAACATATTCCGGGAGCACCGGAACATGTTCCGATGCTTCCGGAACATGTTCCCAAAGCACCAGAACATGTTCCGGAAGCACCGGAACATTTTCTGGAAGCACCGGAACATGTTCCGGAGCCACCGGAACATGTTCCGGAAGCGCCGGAACATGTTCTGGAAGCGCCGGAACATGTTCCGGAAGCACCGGAACATATTCCGGAAGCACCGGAACATGTTCCGATGCTTCCGGAACATGTTCCGAAAGCACCGGAACATGTTCTGGAAGCACCGGAACATTTTCTGGAAGCACCAGAACATGTTCCGGAAGCACCGGAACATGTTCCGGAAGCGCCGGAACATGTTCCGGAAGCGCCGGAACATGTTCCGGAAGGACCGGAACATGTTCCGGAAGGACCGGAACATGTTCCGGAAGCGCCTGAACATGTTCCGTAAGCGCCGGAACATGTTCCGGAAGGACCGGAACATGTTCCGGAAGCGCCGGAACATGTTCCGGAAGCGCCGGAACATGTTCTGGAAGGACCGGAACATGTTCCGGAAGCACCAGAACATGTTCCGGAAGCGCCGGAACATGTTCCGGAAGGACCGGAACATGTTCCGGAAGGACCGGAACATGTTCCGGAAGCGCCGGAACATGCTTGGTAACAGGCTTGTGCCCTCATGAATACACCAGGAGCACACCCAGCACCACCCAACGCGGGCGCTGTGGGCAGAGGCAGCCTGCTGTCCATGGGCCAACTAGCCCCCGTGAGGTTGCACGTGTTTTTGTCGTGAAACAAATGGCTTTCTGGACGCGTGCTTGTGGGTGGGTGTTTGCAATTTTTTGAAGCTCCACAAGCCGCTGTTTTGGCCACACTGTTTTTGTGTCTCCATGCGGCGGGTCGTGTCGGCCAAAACATTAAGGATCCTGACGGCAAGAAACTTCGAAGATGTGTGACCCCCTCCCCTTCTCCCGTGCAGTGCAGTGGGGCGCAGTGGGGCGTCGCGCAAGTCGCTGCGGTATCGGATGCACATAGCAAAACCTAGTAAAATGTAGCAAAACCCAGTGAAATGTAGCAAAACCTAGTAAAAACTTTTTTAAAAAATGTTTTTTTTACTAGGTAAAAAAAGCAAATTTTCAAAAAAGGAAAGAAGGAGCTTTGATATCATAAATATATTACTACACCCCTCTCCCCTTAAATCTGGCTAACAAGCAACAAGCAAGCAACAAGCATGCACTTCTCCTTTCCGTTTTGGCCATTGCTCGGCCTCATCGCTCCGGGCTCTACTCTACTCTAGCCATCCTAGAGCCTAGGTGGTGCCCTTGCCAAATCCAAGTTTTGAGCCAAAAACGCACCGGTGGCGGCCCAGGGCGTGGGCGCCAAGTCGGGAGGTGCCCCCCCAAAACTGCGCATTTTGTGTCCCAAAACAGCCTTTTTTGGCCCAAAACGGCCCCAAAACCCAGTCAAAACGGCCAAACGAAGCGAAGCGGTGGCTACACTACACGTGCGGCTTGACTTCACCGGGTCAAAGAGCCCTCTAGTGCCCTTCAACTCCTAGTTATGTCCGAGAAACGGCCCAAAAAGGCGCCAAAAAGCCCCAAAATCTGCGCAATGTGCACCAACACCCCAAAACCAAGCACGGGCCGTATCTTGGGCTACGTGGCTCAGAACCGAATTCCGAGGGCACCTACTCCACCCGCAACCCCCCACTTTTTGTGGTTTCCACCCCTCGGAATCGCCCAAACGGACGCCTAGACCCCCGTACCAGTGGTCACTTGGTGCAGCCGGAGGGCCGGCCAGCCCACGCACAGTGGAGGCCAACAGTGGGTCCACCAGGCTCGCCAGGGCGAAAAAAATCATTTTTTCCAAAGTTGTTCCTAGACCACTTGGGATGCTCAAACAAGTTTTTTTAGGCCGTTTTGAGCCCGTGGTGGCGCAGTTTGGGCCATGGAAAATCCCAAAATGCCTTGAAAATGGGCCGTTTTGGGACCAAAAGTGGGTCAAAAATGGGTCAAAAACACATTTTTCCAAAAGTGATCCTGGACCATTTGGGATGCTCAAACAAGTGTTTCTAGTCCATTTTGAGCCCATTTGGACGGGTTTTGGCCCATGGAAATCCCAATATTCCTTGAAAAGGGGCCGTTTTGGGAGCAAAAATGGGTGAAAAATTAGTCAAAAAACCATTTTTCCAAAAGTGATCTCGGACCATTTGGGGGTGCACAAACAAGCGTTTTGAGCCCATTTTGAGCCCATTTTGAACGAGTCTAGTCCCTTCCGCTACGTGTATGCACCAAGTTGTACCCTTGGCACGTACCTTAGAGTGGAGCCACATAGAGTATGGGAGAGGGGTGTAGATTAGAGGATATATATATATATATATATATATATATATATATATATATATATATATATATATATATCTCTACATATATGAGGTGCACACACGTGCGCTTTATATGAAGTCACAAAACACGCGCTTGTAGATGAGGTCCGCCTTCTTATCTTTGTATGTGGGTTGCACAGAGGGAGGGTTGTGCTTGCACATGTTGCGAAGCACGCCCGTGGTCTTTGTATCCAACTCTTTGATTAGATTTTTGTCATACTCCAATTTCCCAGAGGCATCTTTGGGGTAATGCTTTGGAACAAAAAATTCCTTCCCACGGATCACCACCTTTGGACGGACCTCATCTACAAAAGGCGGCTTGTCAACCACAAGCCGGTCACCCAAGGCGAATGCCAACACAATGCATGCCAGTGTGGCAGTAGATTGCACTCTCCAATTGCGCAATGCCACACATATCTCCCAGGGACAGAAACCGGAAGCATGCAGGGCACACTGATGAACTCCACATTCAGGGCACGTGATGTGGGTTGTGTCGTCGCAAAAAAAGAACGGCTGGGTGAACAATAGGGCCAAGCATACATCCGTGCCAAGGCCCAACTGGGTGTGGTCTCAATAGGGGGGGCATGCGGAGAATCGCGCTAGTGCAAAGTTGCCTTTGCAATCTCATGCAACAACCACAATCTGTCTTGTGGACGTTGGATGCTACCGTTGACAACACGCCTAGACAAAAGGCAATGAAGCATCGGAAGGCAGGCAGGATGGCAGCTCACACTGTCTTCCTGATGTAGGAAGGTGGAGTAGAGGGGGGCTATAGCAAAAGCTACACTGCCAAACTCACCCAAAAACTTGTCCCACCTCTTCTGCGGCCTTGCCTCAATGCCTTCTCGTTCCGCAATGAGGTTCACTATTGTCAAGTCCTCGGTGTTTGCACCCGCTATGTACGGCTTGTTACACAGCGGATCGAACACCAGGCACAAGAAAGTGCGTGTCGGGGAAACCAACAACAAGCGAAGCACCCAATGTTCATTGCGCAAATTATATATTTGCACCGCAAGCAAGGTAGGCGCATAGACCATATCAATGGACGCTACTTTCACAGTACGCAGCGCCCATGACTCAGCCAACACCAACCTAGGACCCAACGGCACAGATGACCCATTCCACAATGAGTCACGCACAACCCACGCCACACCCATTACATCCCAGTCCGCACTCAAAGTTGTCCGAGTGAGCCACCAGTAATACACAACAATCTCGGCACTATCTGTGACGTAACATTATGAGTAAACATCCCTCAAATGGCGTGCCTCCGGCGTACAGTCGTACAGTCGCCTCACTAATGTCGGGCACCGCTGCCATTGCGCAGTTTATAGGGAACATCCGTCCTACATAGTCAGCCGGGTTGTTGGTAACTTCAATGGTTTTGGCAAACCATTCAACAAGGGTTGGTGGGGAGGGGCAACTTCACAAGTAGAATGATGCTGCGTTGAGTGAGAAGCGTCAGAGTTTAGTGGTACCGTGCGATACCGCACTCCCCAGAAAGCGGTCTAACATTTCCCTGAGGCGGAAGAGTGCTTCGGTTTGAGGTAGGCATCCCGTCGTGCCGAGGGCTGAGGCGTAGACATCACCCATGACGGAGAGCACCGCCTTGAACTGCTGGTCCTGCCGCACATGTGCGTGGCTTCTGCGGCAGCGATGGGTAGTCCCAAAACACGGCACATTTGTGCATGCCGAGGGGGCAGAGCAGGAGGCCGTCTTGTCCATTGAAGTGGTGATGAAGAATCGCAAATTGGGGGCAATGGCCACACCATTGACCCAGTTATCATGGCTCTTGTAGACATGGAGCTGCTGACCTATGATACAACCAAAATGGGTCACAATGTCTGAACACCACCACGCTCCCTGTCCCCCTCCCAAACCACTCAGTCCCTCTGTGTCAACACCCACTGCACAACAGTCCGCTGCACTTGGCAATAGCCCAATGGAATGGGACTAAGGGCGGTGCATCGCAGGGAGAGGGGGGGGGGGGGAGACTGTGCACTCAGGGAGACGGGGTGACACCTCAGTTGGTTGCCCTGGTGGCTCTGCGCAGCCCCTCCACGCCCCCTCCCTCACTTGGACCTTTTGGGTGAGATTTAGTAGCATTGTCGTCTAAGGCTGAGGGTTTGGAGGAGGCATGGTTGCCACCAACATCCTTTTTGCAATTGCGAGTAATTTGGTTATCCATGGCCAAACCCGAGTCGAAAAAAATCGTAGTTTGTGCAAATTTGTTTCGGCGCTACACACGAGTACAAAAAAACAATGTCCGTCCGGTATTTTGCACAACTGACAACATACATGGGCAAGGTGGAAGGTGAGCTGCGCCCTTACTCTGCAAACCCTTCTACATAGCAGTGGTTGGACCGTAACAGGCTTGTGCCCCAGGTTAGGTTGTACACCAGAAGCACACCCAGCACCACCCAACGCGGGCGCTGTGGGCAGAGGCACCCTGCTGTCCATGGGCCAACTAGCCCCCGTGAGGTTGCACGTGGTTTTGTCGTGAAACAAATGGCTTTCTGGACGCGTGTTTGTGGGTGGGTGTTTGCAATTTTTTGAAGCTCCGCAAGCCGCTGTTTTGGCCACACTATTTCTGTGTCTCCATGCGGCGGGTCGTGTCGGCCAAAACATTAAGGATCCAGACGGCAAGAAACTTCGAAGATGTGTGACCCCCTCCCCCTTCTCCCGTGCAGTGCAGTGGGGCGCAGTGGGGCGTCGCGCAAGTCGCTGCGGTATCGGAGCATAGCCACACCTGCCCAGTCCTTCACCTAGTGCACACGTACAAGCAGATGACGACGGCATATGTGCAGGTTGGACCACCAGGCATCTCCTGTACAGTCATTGATGCGGGCAGGTGTGCACGCGTCCACTGACAGGTCCGTAGGCATCTCCCCTGCGCTCCCTATTGACCTGTTTTCGAAATGTTTGGATCGGTGGGGGTCTGGTGCAATGGCCTAGCATCGGGGGGCCCTGTGGGTCACAGTGTGACGGACGGTTTGTACGCGCGCTGCCAGCGGTAGATGGCAGTTGGTACCAGCAATCCTCATTTTCCCTCTGCGCGGTTCTCTACAGGGTCAGCCCCAACATAGTGGCTCCGCAGTTCTAGCCCCCCTCCCCCCCCGCCACCAGGGGGCATACACTGGATCGGCGGCCCCCTTAGGGCAGCACGGCAGGGCCTACAACAGGCAGACTTAGTCGTTTCACGTGGGTCCCTTTGTTGCATGTAGGTGAGCATAGGGGGTTCGTGAGCAGGATCCCAAAACACAACACCAAACCAGAGTCCACACCTTCACTGTGCACTGCAACATGTCTCACCACATCTCCTCAAACGATTCTGTAGTGTGATTATGGTGGCCATCAACGCACAGAGCCCATCTTCAGCGCCTGCACAAAAGCAAATCAGGATTGAAGGAGTGGGCAAGTCTGCAGCTGTAACACATACTGCAAAAGCAAGCACATTTAGGGCCTAATAGATGCATGCAAAGTCAGAGTGTCCTGAGTCCCAGTATGCATAAAAGGCACCGACACCCTCTTTTCCTGCATTTCTGCCGTCTTCAGCACCTTCTTTTTCTTCGCGGGCTCGTCCGCTGAAGACTGCGCCGGGGTTGCCCCCCCCCCGGGATGGATACGCCGGAGGTGGCCCGTCGCGGGATGGATACGCCGGGGGTGGCTTGTCGCCAGAGGGATACGCCGGAGGCGGCTCGTCGCCGGAGGGATACGCCGGGGGTGGCTCGTCGCCGGAGGGATACGCCGGGGGTGGCTCGTCGCCGGAGGGATACGCCAGGGGCGGCCCTTCGTCTGGATGCGCCGGGGTTCTTTCAGCGCGGGACGGATATGCCGGCGCTTTATCTTGCGGTGGATGCGGCCGTGCGTCGCGCGGCGGATACGGCGGCGGCTGCACGTCCCTGACGTCTTTGGGTGGGAACTTCCGCTCGTCTCTTGACAGATACGCCGGTGGTGGTCCCTCTGCTGACGGATACGCCGGGGGGGCACTGTCTGGGGAATACGCGGGAGGGGGGCCGTCCGCCGGGGGCGACGGTGCTCGTGACGGATACACCGGGAGCCTCCCATCCGCGGGATAGACCAGCCCGGCCGCGGAGCTTGGTCGGCGAGTTAGGGGGCGTCTTCGGCATCTCCACCCGCAGGGCGGGTCGCATCTTCTCCTTCTTCTACAGCTGCTGGGCAATGTCCGCCTCAATCCGGGCCTGAGGAAGGAAATGCCGGGGTCGAGGGACAGCCGTCGACGACCCAAATGCCACAGGACAGACACACCGCTAGCGCCCTAGGTCTCGTTAGGCCCCGGCCCTGTGCTGTCTGCCACCCGGTAATACCCGCCCCACTGACGTCCAGAACTCCAGGTGAGGGTACGAACCTCAGTAGGAACCTCAGTAGGAACCTCAGTAGGAACCTCAGTAGGAACCTCAGTAGGAACCTCAGTAGGAACCTCAGTAGGAATCTCAGTAGGAATCTCAGTAGGAACCTCAGTAGGAACCTCAGTAGGAACCTCAGCAGGAACCTCAGTAGGAACCTCAGTAGGAACCTCAGTAGGAACCTCAGTAGGAACCTCAGTAGGAACCTCAGTAGGAAGAGTGGGAGTCCTTAACCCAAACTCGAGGGGACACCAAAACGTGGGAAAACTTTGCCCGGGTGCGCTAACGTACTCTCATAGCATGGACTGCCTGAGAGGCTTGAAGGGAGCCTCCCTCTCACCCTGACCCTCGGTCATGCACTATGGACATCCGCGTGTACAGACCTCCGCATCCGCAGCCTTTGCCGTCAGATCACTGTACACCGCTTCGCTGATGTCCTCACTCAGCGGCACGTCCAGTTTGTGGCCTGTGAGGTCTTCGTACCCCTTCCAGAGCCCCCGCAGCCGGGCCGTTACCTCCGACACTTTGTCACTCAGTCTCAATTGTTTCTCGGTCTTCAGGTTGTCCAGCTGTGCCTCTGTGCAGGTGCAGCGATGCGGGGGCAGGGAGGGGGGGGGGGGGGCAGGAGGCAAGATCGAGGGGGCCAAAGCCCCATCTACAGGGGGATGGGCAGGGCTCCTTTTAAGGGGGGTGGGTGGTGGGTGGGTGGGTGGGTGGGTGGGTCGACACCCCCAGCCCCCGTGGTGCTGAATTTCTAGAGGCACCAAAGGCGCTG